>VDFB02166787.1:142267-244481 GCA_007258455.2 Sequoia sempervirens | reverse complement strand
CTAAGGATTCAAGAATACCATGGTTAAAGAAGGAAACAACATACACTAGATATATATACATATATAATACTCTAGAATAATTTTCAGTCAGCCAAAACATTCACCATACTTGTGAAAGTCTTTCATAAGAACATTTATTTTAGGGCAAAAATGCATAAATATTAGAACCATAAAATTTAGCCCAGTATTTATATACAAGTGTAATGTCCTCTATATTTTGGATATTCCTAGATTTTGCCCTTTAAACCACAATTTCAATCAAAATAAGAAATGTAATACATTTAAGATTATAAATTTACCATTTGAAATGCCTTTTATAAGATATATATCCTGGTATAGGTCCCGCAACAATATTAGTTTCCAACATAATCCATGAGGACAACTATTATCCATAAGAGATAGAAATCGATAGTTATTAAGAATCATCCTAACAAACCACAGTCTCAAGGACAGTTATCCTTGTACTACAAGAGCATGGAAAGTGGGCAGCCCTTCCATCCCTCAGTCCACCTTGGAGGATGGCGTGGAGGCTGGCCATCCTCCTTGATCAAGTCCAGGAGCACTAATAAGTCTCCCAGCCCAAGAGGCCTAACCCCCTATGGGTGGCGTGCCTGATAAGAGCATGAAAACTACCTCCCTTCCACCAAGCCTGGGAGCACACACATATGCCTCCCAGCCCACAAGGCTTAACCCCCTATGGGTGGTGTACTTGATGGCGGGTCTGTCGGGCCTTCACCTCTTGTGAACTTGAAAGGTTGATCGGCCTTCCTGTTTTGCAATCATTTCTACTTGATTCAAAATAGACTATTATACAAATCTGTTATCCATATCCATAATAAAGAAAAAATCATGATTACTTAAAAGGATCAAATAATTGCTCTGAGCATCATTTTTGCATATATATATATAATTAAATTTATAACTTACAATAATCTAACTCATCCCATTGCACTCCCACAAGTTTTCACCCACCAATTCATCTGAATGCTCACACAATGACACCGTGAATCTTAGGCTCCTACAAGTGCTCAAACAAATACAATCCTCTTTCTATTCATACAAGTGAAACCCAGTTGATCCAGTGTATAGTACACTACAAATGCTCTCCATCACCTATTAAAAATCCGAAATCTGATTCCGTATACAAAAGTTATGACTTGTTAACCATTATGGAGCAATGTTGGCTTCATAGCACTAAATTCTGGCAAAAACAATAAAATCTGAAAACCAAAACTAAATTTGAGCCTTAGTTTTTCCCTCCTGAGGACTTTCCCAAGGTATATCTTGTGTAAACTTGTGGTATGTCTTTGATCTTTCCATTACACTTATTTTATAAACTTGTATGCATGTTTTTTCTCTCATAGGGTTATGTAAGAAATGGTTTCATCAACCTGGTCATTTCCTAACAATGCAGAAATAGGTTAGTGAAATTGAAAATGCTCTCATGCTTACCATTGGCAATGTCATTGTATGCTAGACATATAAATTGAATCACAGTGCATATTTTCCACATTTCAATTACAATCATAAAATGCCATTGCCATCCATTACTCATCTCAGTCTCACAGGCATCATGTAGAAACAGCTAGCTGACGAAGCCACTGCCCACTCTACTTGCTGCACACAACCCCTCTGAGATTACATATCTTCAATTACTGCAGACCTGTATTCTCAAGAAAACACTTGTAAAAAATGTCCACTCTTTCATCCCTCACAAAAGATTTGCCTTTGTTACAGACAAGTTTTCATAATAAGCATATTCACTTGCATTTCAAGTGCAAAAGTTTGGTGGAAGCCCAGAAAGTGCTTTATCACATAAAAGAATAAGAGATCTTGTGGAATATGTTTACTACAGCATATAAAAGACATGGGTATCCACATGACCTAGTCACATTGTTTCACTGTATGCAACAAACAAGTATCCAACCCGATCAATTTACATTTACCAACATACTCCCAACCTACGCCAAAATGGGAGCTTTGGAACAAGGTAAGGACATCCATCAAAGCATAAAGGATAGAGGAATTTTGTCAAATGTTGTAGTTGCAACTGCCTTGGTAAATGCATGCAAAATGTGGAAGCATAGACAAGGCACATAAATATTTGACAGAATCCCTCAAAGAAATGTGACCTCATGGAATACCATGATTGCAGGATATGCACCAAATAGATATGTTGAAAAGGCTTTAGAAACTCTCAAGCAAATACAATTGACAGTTGTAAAGCCAAACTCCACAACTGTTTCCAGCATCCTCCCTGCCTATGCCAAAATGAGAGCTTTGGAACAAGTTACGGGCATCCATCAAAGCATAAAGGATAGAGGAATTTTGTCAAATGTAGTAGTTACAATTGCCCTCATAGACATGTTAGTGTTGTAGCTTCGGGAGATATTTTTCCTTAAATATAATGTATCTAAGGCAGGTCGGCATAATGCTTTATAAACAAATATTGTAATTGCTAGGTCGGCTCTAGAGTGAGCTCGCCTAGGCTTGTATAAATAGGAGAAGGTGTCTCCTCATATAATCAATCAATTCAGCAATTCATTCACTAAAATTCGCACTTCAGCAGCAGGTCGAGTTTTCTAAGCAGCAGATCAGCATCAAGGAGAAGAGTCAATACTTAGTGTATTCATGAAATTTGCACCAGATATAAGTGCAGATCCTTTGTATTGTATTCAGCCTTTCTAGGACCTGTTATTATTCTGATATATAAGAGAATATTGTTGCTGGGTTTTTCTCCCTCGAGTAGGAGGGTTTTCCCAGGGTAAAATGTTGTGTTCATTGTCTCTGAGTTGTGTTTTCTGCTTATTGCATTTCTGATCCTAAAACTAACAAGACACACATGCAAAATATGGAAGCATACACAAGGCAAGTGAACTGTTTGACAAAATCCCTCAAAGAAATGTGGTCTCATGGAATGCCATGATTCTTGGGTGTAGACACCTTGATTTTGCCACCTTAACTTCGTAATAATCATCCCATTTTTAATCACCCTAGTCTCATGTTGTCAACTAAGTCCATCATTCCAACCAATCAATTCTATCATCATCTGTCAATAATTGCTGTCCTTATCATCTTGTCATGCAACAAATCAATTTTTTGCATCTCCTTCAGCTCTCTATCCTGATGATGGATCACGGAGTGTGATCCGAAACGTTGATGAAAAAACTTGCACATAATCGAATCCAGAAACAGAATTAATACATTCAATATGGATTGTGGAAATCTCATATCTTTAATCTTGTCATGCTGCCAATTTATCAACTTCATCATGATGATTCACCTTATTGATTAATTAACTAGCACTTGCACCTAAAGGAGGTTCAAGTATTACACCGATAGAAAATTATATGCATGTTAATATGTTAAGAAAGTATGTGTTTGTGCATGGATGGGCCGCAAATGTTTACCATTAAATGGCAGCTAACAAAAAATAATGCAAATGGAAATAGAATGTTCCCATCCAGTTGTCAAATCAATATTTTATCTGGCTTTTATGTAATAAGTGAGATTTTGGAGGCTTTTACCTGATATTTTGGAGGCTTTTACCATTAAACGGTGCTGGTTTACCATTAAATGGCAACTGAAACTTGTTTTCTGATGACTCAATAGTGGTTTGCAGGCGCGAGACTTGTTTCAAACTCAAATCTCACACTATATCACCCCATTATGTTAATTAATTAATCTCATTTACCTTTATATCACCCCATATCTAATTAATTAATTAGCTCCTAATTAGTCCATGCACATATAACCAATTAGAAGAAATAAACTAGCAATGGCACCTTGGTGTGCAATGGGTACGCCGAAGAGTTGTGGAAGGTCAATTAGTGATAGGTTCTGGTTTATAACTAATGAAAAGCCAATACTTACATTAAGTAGCAATTGAAATAGCAACCAAAGTTTTTATTTATGATCATCGTGATTTAAAATGTGAAAGCCCAATTGTGGTGATAATGTACTACTATTTGCAACATGCTCTTAATTTCATATTCTATCCTTACTGCTATCTTCTTATGCTTGATTTTGTCTTCCAATCTGGAGATTATAGGTAGAAATTACCTGAAACATATTTCGAGGATCCTACCCTTGTTTAGGAGTTTCGAACACCATTGCAAGGAGTGTGTAGCAGATTAAAAAGTGTCATGAATGCATAGCACATTTATTAAAAAACAAAAAATGGGTAGATGGAAATGGAACCTACAAGTTTTTCTGACTAGAAGAAGAAAAAGCACGGTGCAGACAGGGAATTTAAGCAGCTTTTTCAAATTTGATACCCAATTAACCTCCATAATTGGAAATATGTGAATTGCATAATTTTTCCTTTTAGATTAATCCCCACATCTGTCGCTTTTCAGAAATTTGAGAGCATTGCTTTCCCCACAAAACCAGTGATAGTACCAAACAAATGTCAGATTAAAGACATGAAATTTCCATAGTCCAAGAGAATGAGTTGGAATGTTTTTGGTAAAAACTTGTGTAGAGTTTTTTGTATCATGCTACAGCGAATCATGCTTGTATCCAAACTACAGTGACTCTACCTAAGAAATCATGCTTGTATCCAAAATAATCCTTCACAAACTGATTTAGTGGTTAGGAACCTTCACCAGTCACTTGTAATTGGTCTGTGACATCTCCATACTGTGAGGCAATTAGACCATACACAGTCCATGAAACATGGCATATTCAGTAGTACCAGAACCACCATTTTGGAATTTTCTGCATCAAATATAAAAATGAAAAAAACACAGTTCTATTCTGCATACTATTGTTCTCTATCAGCTTCTATTGTTTGTCAACGCTGATAATAAATTCTTCAATGACATGAAAGCTCAATTACAATCTATCATAGAAATAGAAAAAATAGAGATTCAGATTTGTTATAAATTAACAATATCCATATATTCGCCTTGTTTTAACATTGTGTTGTATCCACAATATTCACATCATGGTGAGGTTGGGCACCCACACACATTTCAACACGAACGAAATGGCATCTTAAAAAAGGGAACTAACCTGACTGAGAGCATAGGGTATTGCAGAGTACATTCCTGCAGCCTTTCTCTGTAGAACACAGTTCTCTCCACTGCAACTACAGGCTGCACAGTTGAACAACTATCGACTCCTAAGAAGATTACAAATCCATATAAGGCACCCGCAACCATAAAAAGATTGGTGTTGTTGGTCCTGATGTTCAAAAACTGTCTAGTTAGTTAATAAGGTAATCAGAAGCTAGGTATTCACTAGGGCTAGAAACAGGTCATTTAAATTTTGGTAGTCTGTGCAGCTAAAATGTTTGGAAAGTAGGATGTCTTGAATGGAACTACATACAATTTTGTGCCAACCTTCCAAAAGATTAAGTAAAGCACAGACAAGTGTGAATAAGTATCTAACACTATTATAGTCAGGGCTACGCCAGTAAGTCCACCATTGCTTCCAGAAACAAGACTTGAACTGTCCAAAGAATGACTGAGAATACTGGGTTGGAAAGTGAAGTTCTTCTGCTTGTGGGGGTGGAGTATTGAGCTCTTTCACCAATGCTTTGTTTCGCCTGCATATTTTATAAAATGACTCAATGTCAAATATTAGTTTTAGTTGTATGTTGGCTTCTCTTCTGTCCGTGTGTCTCCGTGGTTGCAAATTGATGCCAAAGATTTGTTTCCTAAACTTGCAGTTATTGGGCAGGGTTCTTCTGGAGAAGTGTACGAGGGTTTATGGCTTGGAGTGAAGGTTGCTGTTAAGGAGATCCCCATATTTTGCGAGGATTTCGACTCTCTACTGCAAATGGAAATTGCCGTGCACGCAAAGCTGCAGAACCCTTTCATTGTTCAATTGATAGGTGTGTGTTTGACAGAAAAATATTGCTCAAGGGTACGGGAGAGTTAAGCTGTGTGATTTTGGGGAGTCCAGTTTAAGGCTTTACAGTTTCCGGTCCCCTGAAGTCAGCAGGGGAACTTGTTACTGGAGGGCGCCGGAAGTCTTCCAATATCCCCAAGAAGGCTTTTCTAACAGGAATGCAGCCCTTTGAGGGAGTGGATACCAGGAATGTCTACGGACTGATAATACAAAATAAAAGGCCAAAATTACAATACAGCGATGGCAAGGTAGACACAAAATGGATTTGCTTAAAAAGAAAAAGCCTAGAAAATTTGAAGCAGATGCAAATGGTTTCTGTAATGCAGAAGGTTAAAAAAATATAATAAACTGAAATCATGGGAAGTGACTTACCTACAGATTCTGCGGAAATTGTGTCGACCTGTCAATGATGCCAATGAGAGAAAATGGGCAGAGGTCGCAGGAAATTTTCAGGAAACCCCAAGTTGTGTACTGTTGCTGCTTAATCTTGCCGCTTCAATCTATTCACAGTGAAGGGGCGGAAAGCATCAGCAGCGGGGGAAGCAGTAAAATATGGAGTGGAAACCATTAACAGCAAGAGAAATGCGACTTACCTCAAGATTCTGCACAAATCTCTGTTGATGTCGCTGATAAAAAAGGAGGTCACGAAAGTAGGGCAGATATTAACAGAAGGCAGATATTTTGGAAGTAGAGTTAAACGATCAACGGTTGTGGATGGATGGAGAACCTTGCCAAGCGTCTCCGTGCTTCCCAACCGTCGACGGTTAAAAAGAGCTTCAAAAGCTCACAGAGTGACACACCTTCGGCGTAATAATTACAATTATCCTCGCCCACATTTCACCCATCAATCAAAGTCAATTAACAAATAAGTAAATCTCACATTTCACTCCTGTTAATTAAGTCAATTCCATCTTTCACTCATCAACCAAACTAGTTAACTAATTAGCTGATCAAGTTAACTCTCAATCAAATTAGTTGACTAATCAATCAAGCTAGTTGACTGATCAGTCAATTGAGTTGAATAGTTAATCATAGTTAATTATTAATCAAATCTTTATCCTCCAAATCGATTGAGTTGAATAGTTAATCATAGTTAATTATAAATCAAATCTTTATCCTCCAAATCAATTAAATCAATCTTGGCCATTCATATTTTCACCTCTAAATCTATAAATCCATTATTCTTTCCAAAAATTTGGGGAGCATTCTGAGAAAGTCTGTGATCCATTTATGAATATTTGAATCAAATCATTGTCATATTATCAAAGAGCTTGCACGGCAGTTAACCATCCACAAATCCGTCAAAAAACATTAATCAACTGAACTTGCTGACCAATTAACTAACTTGATTGATTAGTCAACTAACTCGATTATGATATTGCTATCATGGTTAAGCATGCTTAAGTTGGAGTAGTACTGGAACGGGTGACCTCCTGGGAAGGCCCAATGCTTCACCTCTGTGAACATCACCTAGATGCAATGAGTACTAAGCGAAACATTCATTATCACGAGAGATGGGTTCTTGTGAACCACTAGTCAAGAAAGATGGGTCAATCAGTTTGACTCGAAAAACTGCACAATTGAATTCGGATAGCAATATCATAATTTGAAATGCTGTGGAAATAACCTCCTACTTATCAACTAACTTGATTGTTCAATCAGCTATTTGATTGATTTAAGAGTTAACTTGATCAATCAATTAGTTAACAATTTTGTTTGATGAGTGGAAAGCAGAACTAATTGACAAGAGTGAAACATGAAATTGATTCATTTGTAAACCGACTTTGATTGATAAATGAAATGTGGATGAAGATAATTAGAATTATTTATTTATTTTAATTGGATATATATGCATGGATTAATTAAAGATAATTAATTAATTTATAATGATTAATTAATTAGACATAGGGTAATATTAGAGGGAATAATATAATGTAATCAATTAATTGACAAAGTGAATTAACATTAAGCTGATAAATCAATGGCGTGACGAGACGATGAGAATAACTTGACAATAGAATTGGTCGATTGACAAATGATGATAGACTTGATCGATTGGAATGACTGTGTTATGCAATAGCATAAGACTAGGGTGATTAAATGGGATGATTACAACAAAGCTAAGGTGACAAACTTTAGGTATCTACACTAGATATGCACAAAAAGAATTTAGTGAAAAGGCTTTAGAAAATTTCACAGGTGTAAAGCCAAATTCCACAACCTTTACAAACATCCTCCCTGCCTGTCCCAAAATGCAAGCTTTGAAACAAGATATGAATATCCATCAAAGCATAGACAATGCACAGCAGTATCCCTAAAATAAATGTGGTCTCATGGATTGCAATATTGCAAGATATGCACAAAATGGATTTATTGAAAAGGCTTTAGAAACTTTCAAGCAAATGCAATTGGCAGGTGTAAAGCCAGATCCACAACCTTTGCCAGCATCCTCCCTGCCTGTAATAAAATGGGAGCTTTGGAAGAGGTAATGTACATCCATCAAACCATAACAGAACGTGGATTTTTGTAAGATATTATGGTTGGAAAAGCTCTGGTAGATATGTATGCAAAATGTGGAAGCACAGGAAAGGCATGTGAACTGTTTGAAAGAATGCCTCAATGAGATGTCATCTCATTGAATGAGATGATTGCAGGCTTTGCAGAAAATTGATTTGTTGAAACGGCTTTAGAAACTTTCAAACAAATGCAATTGGTAGGTATAAAGCCAAATTCTTTGCCAGAGCCCTCCCTGCCTGTGCGAAAATGGGAGCTTTGGGACAGCCTATGGACATGCACCAAAGCATAATGGTAGGGGGATTTTTGTCAGATGTTATAGTTGGAAATGCTCTGGCAGACATATATGCAAGATGTGGAATCATAGACAAACACCTGAATTGTTTGACAAAATGCCTCAAAGAGATGTCTATCTCATGGAGTGAAATGAAATGATTGCAGAATACACACAAAATGGTTTTTACAAGGAAGCTCTTCAAATCTTTGAATTAATGAAGCACTCTGGAACACATCCTAACATTGTAAGTTTTGCTTGTGTTCTAGGTGCATGTAGTCATGCAGGTTTAGTGGATGAGGGCTGCACATACTTCACACATCAGTAACCCTTATTGCATTACATATATAGTTGATCATTAGGTGTGCATGGTTGACCTTCATGCCCGTGCTGGCTATCTTGGGGACACCCTAAACCTTATTACTAAGATGCCAGTTAAACCTGTGGTGCCTATGATCATATATGAATATAGACTGAGTATTTCCAGCAACACTGCCTTTTTAGTTGGATCCTAAAAATGCTGCAACTTATGTTCTCTAAAACATCTGTGCAGAAGCGGGCAGGTGTGGTGAGGTTCAAAAGTAAGGAGATTGATGAAAGATAGAGGAATTAAAAAGATACCTGGATGTAGTTGGATTGAAGGCCATAAAATGGTACATGCTTTTTGTGTAGGAGACAGATCACATCCACAAACACGGTAGACCTATGCAAAGTTGGAGAAATTGGCTTGGCAAATGAAGTCAGCAGGGTATTTCCGGATTCAAGACTTTTACTTAATGCTGTGGAAGAGAAGCAAAAAGAATCATTTATCTGCCACCATAGTGAAAAGTTAGCAATTGCATTTGGTTTGTTAAACATGGCCCCTGGTACAACTATTAGAGTTATTAAGAACCTTCGAGTATGTTCTGATTGCCACACTGCATCTAAATTCATCTCCAAGATTGTTGCAAGAGAAATCGTTCTGAGATATGTGAACCATTTCCATCATTTTAAACAGGTGCAATGTTCTTGTGGAAAATATTGGTGATGCTAAATGAAACAATCTGAAAAATAGGCTTGCACCATAATAATGTGCACTGTATCAGATATCCAGTAATAACGATGGGACATCCATCAAATCATAACAGCAGGGAATTTTTTGTCATATGTTGTAGTTACAAGTGCCCTACTAGACATAAATGAAAATGTGGAAGCATAGACAAGGCAAGTGAACTGTTTCAAAAAATGCCTCAAAAAAATGTGATCTCATGAAATGCCATGATTGCATGATATGTTCAAAATGGGTTTTTCTGAAAAGTCCTTAGAAACTTTTAAGCAAATTCAACCAGTGGGTGTAAAGCCCAACTCCTCAACCATTGGAAGCGTCCTTCCTGCCTTTGTGTGAATTGGGGCTTTGGATGAGGGTATGAACATCCATCAAAAGCATATTTGGAAGTGGATTTTTATCAGATATTGTAGTTACAAGTTCCACTTCGGATCACCACAGCGTTCACAAAAACTTCTGCACAAAATTCAATAATGAAGAATTTATGCACAGATTCTCTCTTGAAAGATTTCAAATTGTGATCAATTTATTTGTAGCTTATAATGTGTAGATGAGATTTGACATTCCTTGTAGTTTTCTATGCCATTCACGAAAGCCGCATAAAATCTCCAAACCTATTAGATGCAGCGATTCTTAAATATACCTCTACACATACATATATATCATATGAGTATATGCATGTGTATTTATGTATTGCCATATATATAATTGTAAGGGAATACAATCTCTTTTACATAAATCTAGGATAATTAAGTAAATGCAAATAACAAGCATATAATTAAACTACATTAAATCAGGATGGCTGGTGTCAATATTGGTTCATTAACAAAACTGAGTACAAAAGTGTGCCACTTATCAATTTGTAATTATTTTAAGGCATTCGATCAAAATGGTGCCAAAACTAAATTGGAATTGGTGTGGGTATGAAAATTTAACCATTACAATCTTATATATCTGTATGTGTGTGTACATATATGGTATGTATGTGTATATATATGTACATATTTGTGTGTGTATATACATATCATATATGTGTGTGTATATATACATATATGTGGATATGAATATGTGTGCATTGTATACACACACAAATATGTAGACAAAGATACACATACATATCATCTATGTGTGTACAAATATGTGCATATATGATATGTATATACACACATGTACACAAAGAAACACATACATATCATATATGTGTGTTACACTATGTTCCACGGCGTTTCGGGGACGGGGACGGGGACGGGGACGGGGACGGGGGGTGGCAGGGGACACGTTTCTGGGAGGTTTCCTAGGGGACCATTTTTAGGGGACGGTAGGGGACAGCGACATACAAAATACATATATATATATATATATGATTTTTTCAAAATTTATTAATATATTATAGAGAGAGAGAGGGAAAGAGAAAGAGAGAGAGAGAGAGAGAGAGAGAGAGAGAGAGAGATGTCAATAAATTAATAATTGATAACAACAATATCAATATGTAAATAAATCGGGAGAGCAGTAGTATAACAGCGTAATAAATGTCATTAAACTTATTATTGTAGCCAATGATCCGGGTATGTTTGTATTTCATTGGGAATCAATATAAATTAGATTTTGAAGGAAATGTCTGCTGCTGTAATCAAATCAGACTGATATCAGACCTGTAATGCAATGTATTCAGACTTGATATAGTGCAAATAAAATCAGATTTGAGGTTGAATGTTTCATATTTGTTGATGTAAATAGTTATCATTTCTATGTTTTATGCAAATGATTTGGCATTAAAAATTTAATCAAACACAAGCATTAACATTCAGAAATCAGAACTTAGTCACTCTGACAAAATGTCAAACAGCCCAAACCCAAAAATCACCTTAGAAGGAGGACGAAATATTTAAAAAATCAATTTTTAAATGTTTTTTTAACCCAGGAAGCTCCCTGTCCACAGGGGACGGCTAGTCATCCTCAGTATGACGAGGGACGTTTCCAATGTCCCCTTTCTGTATCGGGGATGGGGAAACGTCCCCAAAGGGCAGGGGACGTTTCCTCCTGTTTCCTGCTAGTTGGGCTGTTTCAGGGACGGCTGGGGGACGTCCCCGTTGGGATTTTGGGGCAGGGGACGCGTCCCCGTGTAACATTAAGAATTGCCTAAAGTAGTTCAAATTCCATGCCAATCATATCGCATGGGATGGTGTACATGCACTCCAAGCTCTCTGAAATGAATCTGTACCTACACATTTTGAAATATGAGCCACTTTAGTGAACACCTTTCCCATTTTATTTTATGCCCATATTTAGGGAATGTCTTGATACATTTACATATCAACAAATGGTGCAATCTTGCACAATTTACAAAGTTGGGTTTGTCCCCCTAGCTTTTACCTATACCCAACATACACATCCCCACATTTATTCCCCACCTTATCCATACATACACAAATTAATTATACCTAGCCATACACGTCTCCCAATACATATGATACCTAGATCTGAGCATTTCCATGTCCCAGATCATTTCCACAAATGTAGGGTCCACTCTGCACTTGTGGATTTATCCCATGGAAATTTAAAATGCTAGAATCTCACCTATTCTACTAGCTTTTATGAGCCAATAAAAGCACATTTAAACAACTTGATGCTATGTGCTTGTATATAAAGGAATTCATTTGCATCCAGTTCACACTCTCATATTTGAACATCTCTCATCCTAAGGTTAATTAATAGAACATTTGGATTTGGTACACTAAAAAGAATCTAAATCTACACATTCATCCTAGATGCATTTGCACAATTGAAACTTCTTGTTTCAAATCCTTTACACAAGTTTTCTGGGGGTTAACATAGGATAACATGTCTCCTAGCAACATAACAGCAATCCTCTAAAGGGATTTTTAAATACAACCAATATTCAGACAAATGCAAAGTACAGAGTAGACAAAGATAAATCAGGCAACCCAAAGCGAGGAGGTACACACTCGGCAGGATCAGATCCATGCAGATTAGGATAAATCCAGACACAAAAAATTGACCCAAGAAAGAGCATAGGTCCGTTTGCAAAATCCGAGGCGTAATGCCTACAGAGAGAGGCATCATTTCCCAGACCAGTGACAGTTCATTGGAATCATTGATTCTTTGGTCACAGAGCTAAGCACCCTTACCCTTTCATTTATTTTAATTTTCTGTACTTTAGCATTAAAATCAGAATTACACGTACCCACAGAAATGGAAGAGATTAAACTTGTACAAATTTCCTTGTCAGAAACACTGTACGGGATGGTGTGCATGCACTCTGAGCTCTATGGAATACACTCCAATCTTTGGATTAAATATGCACCTTTCATGTTTGTAAATCTGCACACTTTTAAGGAGTTTTCACACAATAATTAATCTAGGCTAAGTAGGCTTAGTTGTAAGAATTCAAGATCGCACATAGGAAAAGCTTATATTAAAAAAGTGACTAATTAATCTAGGTTAATTATGATTAGTCATATTCATTTAATTGATTAGGCTAGATTGCACGTAAGGGGAAAATAATTTTTTCCTTTAAATGGTTGTAGAAGATAATATAAGTTTGCTCCGTTAAACAGGCCCTTTTGTTCAATGGGCTTAAACATGCCTTTGCTTTTGAAAAAAATTAGGGAAAAAAAAAACTTTGGAGAAGTAGATCAATTTTTCCATTTGCATAAATTCCAAGACAGATTAGTCCTAGAAAAGTACTTACAGTAAGATTATAGCATCCCTGCCTATGATGGGGACTAACAAAAGTAAGATTAAAAGTTACAATCAAAAGTAAAACAAGTTTATTACTCAAAAAATAGCTCTTGAAACAAAAATAAAGTAAATAAGGTAGATAAAATAAAAGAGTTCTTAAATAAAGATTTAAATTTATGTGTCCATTTATATATGTGATAAATAAAATAGTTCTGAATAAAATAAAATAACTGGAGACATATGTGATAAATAAAAAAATTCTGAAAAATATAAAATACCTGGAGACTGATATCTCCCAGTCATTATTTATAGATGTATTTACAATATCTATACTAGCAATCGCACCTTAGTGTGCAATGGGTACGCCAAAGAAGTGTGGAAGGTCAATTAGGATAAATTTTGGTCTATTTTTCGCATACATTTATGCAGTACATGAGGTCAATTGGTAGGCAATTTAGCAAATGATGATGTTTGTGCAACAAGAATCCTGTCGATGTCGCTCGATGCTCAAAGGATAAACAGATTAAATCAGATCAGAAGATCAGGCCAGCCATCGAAAGGAATCCGGGTCGAATCGAGGATCGGTGAAGATCAAAGATCGTCGAGATCGAAGTCGAAAGGAAAATCGAGATCGATCGAGATCATTTCTCAAAGGCATCAAAATCAAGATCAGCAGATCGATCAAAGACATCAGGAGATCAGAACAAAAAAAATCAGACCGAATCAGAAGAGATCAGACGATCGATCAGATCCGAGAGATCGACCGGCGTCGAGACAATCAAGATCAGAAAACAAAAAATCGATCAAAGATCAGATCAAAATCAGATCAAAGGACAGACGGTGATCAGAATCAGGATCAGATCAATCACCGGATCGATCGGATCGTTTGCGTTTTTCAAATCTTTTGTAGAGGTAGATAGAAATGAGAGATAAAGATGATATAGAGGTAGGAGGGGATGGAGGGGAGGGTGGGTGAATGGGGGTGGAGATGGCTCAGTGGATGGGGAGTGTAGATGAGTGGGAGATGGGGTAGAGTGGGAGAGAGATGTCAATCACCCTCCTATATCTCTATCTATTTATCTTTATCTCTCTACCTCTCTCTATATCTCTTTGTCTCCCTCTCTATCTGTATGTTTCTCATTTTCTCCCTCTATACATATATTTTCTTCCCTCTATTTATCTTTCTCTCTCTATCTCCCTCTCTTTATGTGACTTTATCTCTATTAATGTCTCTCTCCTCTTCTCTCTTTCTCTTTTCCTTTATCTATTTTTCTCTGTCCTCATATCACCTCTGTCCTCTTTGATCTCTATATCTCTACTATCTCTATATATCTCATCTCCTCTCTATCTCTCTATTTCTGTATCTTTTATCTTTTTGTTTCTCTCTCTTTACTCTCTTTTTCTCCACATCCCTCTTTTTATCCCTTTATTTCTATCTTTGTTCCTCTCTTTATCTATCTTTGTCTCTTTCTCCTCCTTTGTCTCATTTTGCTCCCTCTCTCTTGCTCTCTCTTTTTTCTCTCTCCACCTATCTATATCTTATCTCTATCTCCCTCTCCCTTTTCTCTTCCTTTCTCTTTCTCTCTTTATATGTTTGTCTCCTTAAGTGTGCAATGGGTACATTGAAGAGGTATTAAAGGTGAATTATCATATCCTTAATCAAATGACATGCTACCTTGAGCATAACTCCCCAAGGACACATGCCACCCTTGGATTGTTGACATGAAACAACCAATCAAAAGTTAGTTTCTATTTTCTCTAACTCCCCAAGGACACATGCCATCCTTGGATTGTTGACATGAAACAACCAATCAAGAGTTAGTTTCTCTTTTCTCTCTCTCTCTTTTCCTTTGTATCTCTTATATTTCTCTCCCATGCTCTGTCTCTGTCTCTCTCTCTCTCTCTAAATTTTTCTTATAAACTCATTCTCTATCTTTTGAGTTTCTCTCTCTTTATTAGCCAATAGGCTACATATAGTGTGAGATTTGAGCCTGAAACAAGTCTCATGCCTACAAACCACTATTGAGTCGTTGGAACATAAGTTTCAGCTGCCATTTACAGGTAAACCAGCTTCCAAACCACTATTGAGTCGTTGGGAAAAAAGTTTCAGCTGCCATTTATTGGTAAAATCCTCTAAAATATCAGGAAAAAGCCTCCAAAATCTCACTTATCACATAAAAGGCGGATAAATATTGATTTGACAACTGGATGGGAACATTCTATTTCCATTTAGAATGTATTTTTCATCAATTTGATGGCAACTTTCTTCTTTCATTTGCATTGGTTTATGTTTTAAATCTGTACGCAAATATTTCATAGTCAGATAATACTTAATTTCTTTAAAGAAAAAATCTAGATTTGTCAAAATTTATTTCAGTTCATTATTTAGCACTTATTATTAATTGTTTAATCTAGCCACATGCAACTAGAATTTGCAGTGCATCCATGCACAAACTCATACTCTCTAACATATTAACATACATATAGTTTTCTATCGGCATAATCCTTGAACCTCCTTTAGGTGCAAGTGCTAGTATATATACCTCTCAACATATAGAATTGTCTCCCCCTCTATCTTTCTTTCTTTTTCCTAATCTCTCCAAATATCAATTAACTAAGTAGTATAATTATATTATTTATAATTTATTTATAATTTGGCACTTGCAAGACTAATAGTTGCATAGTTTACGCAATCTTTGGTACAATTTTCACCTACACATCCTACAGCCAACTTGGGGATGAAGACTATTTCATTTGAAATAAATAAATACTATGGATAGCAAATATCATTCATCCAAATAAAATTAAATATTTCTTGTTATTTTACGTTCTAAGGTGGCGAAAAAATATGAAAACAGGATTTATTTTTACTATATGGATTTTCAGTCAAATGTAATAGATTTCTGTAGTTGTTTGAAAATTTAATTAGCTGACAAATCTTATTTCTGAGCATTTTATATGAAGATATTCGACTGAAAATGAAAAATAGCCCATAGAAATTGTTTAGATTTATTTCCTACTGTACATACAACAATATGAGTTACGTACACCAGGGATTGTGGAATATTTTGGGAGGGTGGAGGAGGGGGAGTGACTTGTGAACGGGTATACAGCAAGGACATGGGAAGGTTGGGGTGCCTAAATTTACAAAGGTGTTTTAATTTAAACTGACTAGGCGTTAGATATCGATGTCCACTAGGGAATATAATTAATTAAGGCATTAATGTGCTTTAACTTATTCTGAAATCAAATACATAAATGGAATACAATCCTCATTAGAGACATGAGATTTGTTGAAATTATAAATTATGATAGGCGCATGGCATGAATAATGAGAGGAAAAGTGAAAGAATTTGTTTATACAAGGACAAGCTTCATTGCCTAAGCAAGGATTTATAAATCCTTACCTGCCCCGCTCGTGTGGCTGTGCCAGCCATCTATGGAAGTTCCTGCTCTTTGCAGCAGCACTATGGCGCTTAACAGCAGGAAAAAATTGTTGTAATTGTAGCCCTTCCTATGTTGGATTCTAAAATAAAAACACAGATTCGAAATAAAAATTATAAATAAATTTAGTATTTAATTTTTGAGAAAATTTTCTCAAAATTGAAATAAAAAATAAACAATGGTGAGACAAAAAAAAACTGGGTCCTAATTTGCTACATGTGTTATACTTCAAAATAAAATTATAAGAAATGAGCCTATCAGAAAATACCTTTGCAATGAGATATTCACTTAAAATGCAAAAATTCTCCAACGCCACTGGTATAAGGAATGGAGGGTTGACAGCCATTTCCTTATAAGGAAAGGTCGCGGTAAAGCAGCTTTTTATGGTTCTTCCCTTAATAATTAACAACAGTGATGTTTCGTTTAAATATTTCTCCAACGCCGCAGTTGTAAGCAATAAAGGGTTAACAGCCATTGCATTATTACGAGAAGGTTTGGAATAAAAATAGGGCGTGAAATATGAAACAGAAATCCCCTTCCCAGTTCTGTTTGCCTGCTCTCTGTCATTACCACTCTCATTAGAAAGAACGCCCCCAGAAAACCTAATGAAAATAGGTAAATAGAGCATTCACACAGACAGGCCATTTTAATTCGCATGCATAATACAGATGATCGAGAATAAAATTGATTTAATGTCACCTTCTATCGACATTAATGATATTTGTTTCGATAAGCGATCCAACCCATCGTACAGCATTGAGGTTAACTCTGGAGAGGAGATAGTAGTACTATGTAGTAGCAATATTTAGATAAACGTGGCACAAAGCTATTTCAGGACGTGTCTTCCGATCCACGCAATACCATGCGCTCTTGTCGAGTAAGAGTGTATTACAGGTAATATAGCCTCCGGCTTTTGAAAAGAATAGGTATTCATTGCAGGAATACAAGGGTATTTATTTTGTAATTAAAACTTTTTTTTAAAAAAGGTAATTTTGATTTATTGAATCTATTAGATTTTGCAGAATGATATATTATGATCTTATGTAGTGATATGTTTTTACAATAATATTAAAAAATAATTTGATTGATTTTAAATTTATAATATAAATAGTCCTCTTTAATTTTTGAAAATTCATTTAATAAGTTCGTCAAAATTTTGAAATTTCAAAATTGATATTGAAAGGAAAGTTCAAAAGATTTTAAAATCACAAAAATACAATGTGGTGAAAGTTAGGAAAGACACAATATTTACAATAGGAGAAACCAAAAGAACAATTAGAAAGTTCTAAAAAAATTCAAAAATGTGACATTGTAAAAAGAGGTTATAATTTTTGCATAATTTTTGAAAAGGCTAACTAAAGGTTAGAGAGTTAGCAAAAAGCTCAAAACTGTGAAATTCATTATAAAAGAAGGGTTAGCAAGTTAAAAAGTTCACCAAAAGTCTAAATTTCCAAAATTCATTATTGTCTGCAAGTTTAGAGGTTTGCTAACCTTTTGAATCTATGAAAAGTGACAAAACCATCATTTCATCGAGCTTTTTTAGAGTTTGTGAACCCTCCTTTTATACAACACTCCTAATCTGAGTTGTTTCAAGCATGGAAAATGGGATTCTTCTTCAAATGGGTGCGTAAATTATTCGATAAAATGTTTTGAAGAGATACAGTTGACTAGAATCCATGATCGCAGGATGTACAAGTCTTAAAAGCTTACAAGGAAATACAATTAGTAGATGTGATGTTGAATTCCACAACCATTGCTAATGTCTCCCACACCCACACTAAAACAAGAGCTTTGAAACAAGGTATAGATGCCCATCAAAGTATAATCAAAGGGATGTTTGTTAGAAACTATATTTGCAGTTGCTCTAGTAGATTTATATGAAAAATGGTGAAATGTGAACTCCAACAAAGGTTTTATGAAAAAAATCATGTCAATGGTATCACAGGTGTTGTTCCTTTGTCTCATGGACAACCAGGACCATTGACCATTTTGAAATTATCCAAGATTCAAGTGGAGGAAAGATGACTTCTATTAAAGGGCTTGATTTGCCTTTGTTTGCAATGTAGATGAATTCAAAGCTAGCTAGAGAAAGATTTCGTGCAACACCTCAAAATAACGGTGGTAGTGGTGTCAAGGATTTAATGGACAACATGGGCCCTAGAAGATTGGTGGAATGGGAGATTTGAAGTTAGGAGAAGTTGCTTGATACAACACCTCCTATTTGAGTGAAGCCATTGCCATTTCAAAGCTCCAAACAACCAATGGAAATTTCAAAGAAAGATTGTAATGGAACGTTCTCAAATACAGATACTACTTATCACATTTTTTCCCAATTCAAAGAAGCACCCTAATTAAGTCCTCTTCATGGCAATTAGCAAATGTAAAGCTAGACTCTGCTACCTTTGTCAACTTGTTAGGAAAAGGTGTGTTGTCCACATTGCATACTGTTATAATGTAATTTTTTATTATTTGTGGTATACCTAGGGGATCAAGGGATGTGTGCATCCCATGGGCTAGCATTCTTAGTGCCACTTTATGTGTTGTATGTAACATTGTGAAAAATATTTAATGTGGGGTTGCACATTGGAGAAAATTTTAATATTGGGAAAACTTAGTACCAAAATGTGAGGGTTAATGGTTTTGTAAGCTCTTGGTATTAGTCACATGGTTCTATGTAATATCACTTGGTGGTTTTGTGTGAGCTTATGTTTATAAAAGCAAACACATTGGTAGTTGCCTAAGGTTGGTTAATTGGTCATTTTGGCTAAGGGATCAAGAGCATCTCTTGTTAGCATTTGTGAGGTTTGAAGCATGGCATGGGATGTGTGGTTACATGCTTGTTCACATGGAGTGCTTGTAGAGGGCTTAATGTTTAAAGGGTATTCATGGAGGCTCTAAAGATGCATTATAATCTTTATTTTTAAATAATACATGAGTGATGGATGTTTTTAGAGGTTGGATTTTTCCCTCTTGAGGGTTTTCCCATGGTATATATTGTGTCATCTTTTATGTTATGTTGTATATTATTTTGCATATGGATTATGAATACTTGTAGATTTCTCTATTTGGGTTATGTGGAAATTATCTTGGGTGAATGCAATTTCCTTTCACAGCCTCCCTACTTTTAACTAGGTAGGGAATTCATCAAAGGATAAAGGATGAGATTTTTTATACGTTGTAATTACAACCACATTGGTAGACATGTATGAAAAATGTGGAAGCATAGACAAGGCACATTAACTATTTGACATAATACCTCAAAGATATGTGATATCATAGAATGCCATGATTACAAGATTTGCAAAATGTGGAAGCATAAACAAGGAACGTGAATTTCTTAATAAAATGTCTCAAAGAAACATGTTTTCATGGAATGCCTTGATTGTGGATTATTCACAACATCATTTTTTTTTAAATGCTTTAGGAACTTTCAAGCAACTATAATTGTCAAGTGTAAAGCTAGCTCTGTCAGCATCCTCCTAGCTTATGCCAAAATAGGATCTTTGGAATAGGTATGGACATGGACATTAAAGCATAAAAGGTAGAACAATTATGTCACATGTTATAGTTGTACTACTTTAATAGACATGTATGCAATTTATGTAGA
The DNA here is from genome assembly GCA_007258455.2 of Sequoia sempervirens. Taxonomy (NCBI): domain Eukaryota; kingdom Viridiplantae; phylum Streptophyta; class Pinopsida; order Cupressales; family Cupressaceae; genus Sequoia; species Sequoia sempervirens. Next base: position 224,039 of record VDFB02166787.1, on the reverse strand, counting down.
AGCATAGGCAAGGGGTGTGAATAGTTTGACAAAATTCCTCTTAAAAATACAATTTCATGGAGTGCCTTGATTGTAGGATATGCACAAAATGGATTTGTTGACAAGGCTTTAAAAATTTTCAAGCAAAACACATTGGTATCATACTCCCCATTTGTGCCAATATGAGAGCTTAAGAATAGGGTATGAACATATATTATATAATATAATGTATAGTAGAAATATAAATATAATAGATAATATTATATTATATATAATAAGTAAATAATATAATATATATATTTAATTGTTAATGGCTCTTAAAATATAAAATTAATTTAATTGTTATTTCTTAAGCTTATCATGAGCCCACTTACTATCACATAATCTTTGGATTGATCAATAGCACACTTATTTTCTCATAACATTTATACCAACTCTCTCAAGGTGTAGGTCATTAGTTGATGCTTTGCTGAGCTACATACTTTGTAATGAAATAAATTGCACAATATAATAATATAATATAAAATATGATGCAAATACTTGATAATAATTGAAAGTAACAAGCCACTTCAAGGGAGCAATCCTCTAAATATCTCCAATGAGCACAATCTGTAATATGATGATAAAATAAGACTCACAACCTCCTATATATACCTTATTTATGTCTAGGATATCATCTAAGCCAACTTAGATGACCCTATATAAGCCCTAGGATAGCCTTAACTAAATAACAATATAATAATGATAATATGACTTAATTAAGAGTTAAAATAGCCACAAGACCACTATTCTTAACCCGATGTACTCTATTATTATGGGTGTAGCATGCTCCCCCTCTTTAGAGAAGCATTATCCTCAACATGCCAAGCAATTTTAGATACTTTTGAATGAACTCCTTGTCCCCCCATGTGGCATCTTCAATTGGTAAATTCTTCCATTGGATGAGATACTACATGAGTGTTCTAGTCCTTAGCTTCCTTGTCCATTTCTGAAAAATAAATTCAAGTTCCAAAATTATTCTTCCTTCTTCATCAAGCTCAGGTAATATTATTTGAGTAGAAATATTATTCCCAATTACCTTCTTCAAACAAGAAACATGAAAAACTGGATGTATATATGTTATTGATGGTAATTCAAGCTTGTAGGCAACACTACCTATCTTCTGCATGATTTGATATGGGCCATAATATTTTGGAGACAAATTGTTATTCTTTGATTGTTGCTTCAGCAACATTTTCTTGTAAGGTTGCAACCTCAAGAAAACCAAATCCCTAACTTCAAAACTTATTTCACTACAATGTCAGTGCACCTGCTGCTTCATTCAATTTTGTGTCATGGATAGATTATCTTTAAATCCTAAAAGTACTTATTGATGAAGCATGTGGTCCTCCATAGCGTGAACTCTTGGTGACACCTTCAATGATGTTTTGATGGAAGAAGGATAATATCCATACAATGTCATACATGGAGACATTTTTTATGAGCTATAAAAGGAAGTGTTATACCACCATTATGCTAGTGGTATCCAATCTACCCATGTTGGAAATATTGTCATTGATGTCAAGGGTATATAGACAATTGAAAGTTGTCATTGATGTCAAAGAGTTCATAGAGCAAAGATTGATAGAAAAAATAGTTGTCATCATTATCATTGATGTCAAAGGAAACCTATGCCATTATAAGTATCAAAAGTTGGTTGACTTCATTCAATATATGGCAACTAGCATGGACCAGAAAGGATAGAGAAATTGGACTAAGTAAAGAATGGATTGAGCATTAGCATATTATAAGTTGGATGCACATTAGTATATTTATATACAAAATTTTTATGCACATTAGAAGTGACAATGAAATTCAAAGTCACATTTATAATAATCAAATTCAGATATTTGAAAGTTAGTCAATTCTCATTATAATAGAAATGGCAGCAACTAAATATTTGTTTAGAGCAACAATTATGAGGAGCAACGAAGAGTTATCAAGATCAACAAAGACAAAAACAAATTGCCCAAGACAAATCCCACAATAATGTACCAATTAATTACACATTTTGGCAGCACTTAATAAAGTTATATGAGACAAAATTTATAAGATACAAGAAGACAAAAAACGAGAATAAAAACAAAATATTGAATAAGACCAAAAAAAAAAAGCATATAAGACAAAAAGGTGCCCTACCTAAAAGGTTGTAAAGGCAACAACTTATTCATGGTTAAGGGAACTATTTATTAATGATAAGGAGCGCTATTTTTGATAGTTGATTTCCTAAGTGAAGAAGCCTCTTTAGTGGGGATCTAGACAAAATTAATTTAATTTTTAATAAGCTGACATTCATTTGAAATTAACGACTTGTGGAATAATCACAACATTTCATGAAGTCATTCTTCTTTGAAGAGTCACCTTCATTCCTAAAGGCATAGGATGGAGTATAAAAAAAGAATTTTGAGTTAGAAACATAGGGTGTGTGGAGAAAAAGTGAATATCAAAGCAACATATTCAGATATTCATATGAAGGTTTGAGAGGGTGTGAGAGTGGAAGGTAAAGAAATATATCTTTAATACACCAAAAAATTATATGAAAAAAATATAATAGAATGTCATAGCATACTTGTAGTGTGAAAGATAAAATATATATATCATATATTCATCAACATATTTGACTGAGAAGGAAAATTAGAAGGTTATGAAGGCAGATTAGGAGTTATAGCAAAACTAAGAAGATAATTATTGTAGATTTGGAGCAAATTTAAGAGTGTGATAGTTTAGATTCATGGAGTGATATAAGTATGGTGTGTAGATTAAAAAGGATCTAACATACATACACCAGCCAATGTGTATATAAAGGTAATAAATCATTCAAAGACATTTACAAAGGGGGGTATATGAAGATTATAAGAAGAGTCAAGAAAAATAATTTATGAAAAGATCATCATCTATTGTAGGGGTAAAACACAAGAAGATGGAGTGTATGTGCTGAGCATATTTGTATGAAGAAAATATAAGAGGCAAATTTGTATGAAGAGAATATAAGAGGCAGATTTGTATGTGAAGGAAAAGTGAAGAGATTATCATATACTAACTTATGTGAATATCATTCAATGAAAGATATATCAATCATGAAAAGGCAATCATGGAGTGAATAAATGAAGATGATTGTAATGTCCATCATTCATTGAAGAAGCAACACATTAAGGGTGGAATCTTATTTTGTTGTGGAAGTTAGAGCTTCCTAAATGAGAGATTGGTGTCTCTAGCCAAGTTGGTGCTTAGATGTGTGGGTTGATGGTCACGAATTGAATGAGGGGTTGGTGCCTCTAGTGGGTTGGTGCTCATGAATTGAATGAGGGGTTGGTGCATCTAGTGGGTTGGTGCTCACAAATTGAATGAGGGGTTGGTGCCTACAATTTTTTTATTTTTTATTTTAAAAGAATTTATATAAAAGCATTGATTTTTCGTGGTTTTCTCCCATTAGGGTTTCCATGTAAATATTGTGTTATTATGTTCTTCTCGTGTGCATGATTAATGAAATTGAGTAAATGATATTGTGATTGATAAAGTTTAAATTGATAAAAATTGTTGTTATACTAATTCACCCCCCTCTCAGTATACCGCATGCTTATCAAGTATCAGATTTGGCTCCTTCAAATTAGTCTAACTAACTAGAAGGAATATATAAAAGAGAACAGATGAGTGGACAAGAAGTATTTACTTCAAACAAAGCTCCATTGTTTGATGGAACAAACTATGTTTTTTGGAGCCTAAGAATAGAGACTTATATAAGTGCCCTAGGTTTTGATATTTGGCAATCAATGGTAAATGGATACAGAGTTCCATCAAATCCTCCAACAGATTCAACAGGGAAGAAGGAAAGTGAAAATAATGCAAGAGCAAAAAATGCAATCTTATGTGGATTAACAGAATCAAAGCTTGTGAAGGTGATGCATTGCAAATCTGCAAAGGACATATGGGATAAATTGAGAAACATCTATGAAGGAGACACCAAAGTGAAGAAAGCAAACCTTCAAACCCATAGAAGGTAATTTGAAAGCCTCAAGATGTTGGATGAAGAAAATATTATTGCATGCCTACTTCAAGTTGATGAGATAGTTAATATCATAAGGGGTCTTGGTGAAAAAATAGAGGAATCAACAATAGTTCAAAAGATATTGAGATCTCTTCTTGTGAGATTCAATGTTAAAGTATCTGCCATAGAAGAAATGAAGGACTTAGATAAACAAACCATGGATGAGATACATGGAATCCTCACAACATATGAGATAAGAAATCAAAAAGATGATACATCAATAAGGGGAGTAACCTTCAAAGCTACAAGAAGATCAAAGGATAAAGAACCTATTACAAGTAAAAGTTCTGAGGAAGAAACAGATAAGGAGAAATCTCTTTTTGTTTAAAATTTAAAAAGATGGAACAAATTAAAATTACCATTTAAATGCTTTAGTTGTGGAAAAGTTGGACACTTTATTAATAATTGTCCATATTTAAGAGAAAGTGGCAATGATAAAGAATAAGAGTCCTATAAAGGGAAGGGAAAAAAATGGTCACAAATATGACAAGAGCAAGAAGAATTCTTATGACTGCAAGAAAACCCTTTATGCTTATAGAGATGATAGCTCATTTGATGAAAGTGATTGGGATAGATATAGGGAAGAAATGTTTTTTATGGCATTTGAAAATGATAAAGAAAACAAGCACTCACATGATAAAGAAATATAGAGAGAGAGAGAGATTAAAATAAAAGGTAGCAAACTTGGAAGTATAAAAGGTGAGGAAAAGAGAGGACAAGAGGCAAAAATAGACCAATCAAAAAACTAAAAAGGTAAAGATTGAGAAAAGATAAGAATCCTATTCCCTAAAAAAATGAGAAAGACCAAAAAACCACATAAGAAATTGAAGACAAGATAAAGTAAAACTCAATTCAGCTAATTAAATAAAATTCAAAAAAATTATAATGTCAAAATCAATATAAATATACCTAATTAATCACAATAATATATGCAACAAACAAGAACCTTACCAAATATTACAAAAAACCTGACTAATTAAAAAGCTATATAACAATCAAAATCTAACTAATTAATTATAATAATAAAAAATGATTGTAACAGTCTACTTCCCAATTGAAACAAAGATTTAGATAGTTTGAATAGAAAGAAACACAATAACATAGAATATTATCTACTAAATAAAACCAAAATAAACCCTATCATATATACTAAATAATAAAGAAAGAAGAGACAAAGAGGAAAAAAAGAGACTTACCCCTTAAAATGGGTAAAAATAAACAAAGAGGAAAAAAAGAAAAACAAGATTAAAAAGCAACTCTAACCAAGAGAGAAAAGCTAAATAATTACTTATAAATTCTAACTAATTATACTACTCTTATATCAATAAAAAACACAATAATTAAATTTAATAATATTTAAGTTCCTAGATAATGAAAGGTTGCACACCTTTAACTCATGCACATGAAGCTAGCATTTACATGTGTCTCCATGATATTGAAGATTTGGGAGAGTAGGAATGGGGATCACAAAGTTTTAACCTTTCATCATAGCATGAGAAGATATGAAGAAGAAACTTGTGGTGAAGATTTTTTGTAAGAGTAAACTTGATGAGAGAGTTTTCCAAAAGTCTAACAAGATGAGAATGATCTAAAGGAGTCTTTTCTTCAAGAGTATGCTCATATATTTGCATTTGACATTTTTTCTAGAATACACGATCATGTGTTGACAAAAAGAAATAAATTTATAGTTAAAATTTGGATGTTCAACTTCACATTAAAGGAATAAGTATCTCACTATCATCGATTTCAAGAAAGAGGGAGAATTATTGGAAAAAAGAAATGATCCTATTGATGTCAAAATGAAGAATTTATCATGTAAGAAGATAGCACGGAGCAAGAAGATGTACCATTTAATTATGAAAATCAAAAATCTTGAGGAAGAGAGAGAAGGTGAGAAGACTCTTACAAAGAGATCAAAAAGGATGATCACCATTTAGTATCCATGGATAGAGAAGGAAGAGTCAAAGATGCACAAAGGTGATAGGATAGCTAAGTTCCTAACTTGTTAAATTCTAGGAGACGGTTCAAATTCTCTTGGACAACTATAGAGGAAGCATGTCACCCAAGCAAATTAGAATACAAAGGATTGAGAAATAAAGAAAGATGAGTATTAGAGCAAGGGGGAGCATTAGAGAATATTTGACAGGGGGGGAATTATATTCTTATTACATTGGGTGTGAATATATGAATGGATGTTTCCCATGATCTATTTGTGGATAGAAGTTTAATGAACATCCCTTTTCCATTGATGTTAAAGGGGGAGAGATAAAGAAAGGAGGAGAGATAGAGAAAAGAGAGAGAACTATGTTTCCATCAATGACAAAGGGGGAGATTGCTGGAAATGTTGTTATTGATGTCAAGGGTATATAGACAATTGGAAGTTGCCATTGATGTCAAAGAGCTCATAGAACGAAGATTGATAGACAAAATAGTTGCCATAATTATCATTGATGTCAAATGAAATATATATTAGTACAAGTATCGAAAGTTGGCTGACTTCATTCAAGATATGGCAACTAGCATGGAGCAAAACGAATAGAGAAATTGGATTAAGGAAGTAAAGAATAGATTGAGTATAATTAGCACATTATAAGTTGGATGCACATTAGTATATTTATGTACAAAAGTTGTATGCACATTATAAAAGACAAAGAAATTCAAAGTCACATTTATAATAATCAAATTAAGATATTTGAAAGTTAGGTAATTGTCATTATAATAGAAATGGCAGCAACTAAATATTTGTTTAGAACAACAATTATGAAAAGCAACAAAGAGTTATCAAGATCAACAAAGACAAATGCAAACTGCCAAGGACAAAGCCCAAAATAATGCAATGATTAACTACACATTTTGGAAACACTTAATAAAGTTATATGAGACAAAACTTATAAGATACCAAAAAAAAACAAAAAAACAAAATAGTGAATAAGACAAAAAAAAAAAAAAGCATATAAGACAAAAAGATTCCCTATATAAAAAGTTGTAAAGGTAATGATTTATTCAGGGTTAAGGGAACTATTCATTAATGATAAGGAGCATTACTTTTAACAAAGTCGATTTCCTAAGTGAAGGAGCCTCTTTAGTGGAGATCTAAAAAAAATTAATTTAATTTTTAGTAAAGCTGACATTCATTTGAAATTAGTACCACTTGTGGAATAGTCACAACATTTCATGAAGTCATTCTTCTTTGAAGAGTCACCTCCATTCCTAAAGGCATACGATGGAGTATTAAAAAAAAAAATTGAGTTAGAAAGATAGAGTGTGTGGTGAAAAAGTGAATATCAAAGAAACATATTCATATCTGCATGTGAAGGTTTGAGAGGGTGTGAGATTGGAAGATAAAGAAATATATCTTTAATACACTAGCAAAATTATATGAATAAAATACAATAAAATGTCATAGTAAACTTGTAGTGTGAAAGATAAAAAATATATATCATATATTCACGAGCATATTTGACTGACAAGGAAAATTAGAAGGTTATCAAGACAAATTTTTAGAGGAGTTATAGCAAAACTAAGAAGACAATTATTGCAAATTTGGAGCAAATTTAAGAGAATGATAGTTTAGATTCATGAAGTGATATAAGTATGGTGTGTAGATAAAAAAAAAGGATCTAACGTACATACACCAAACAATGTGTATATAAAGATAATAAATCATTCAAAGAAAAATTTACAAAGGGGAGTATACGAAGATTATAAGAAGAAGAGTCAAGGAAAATTTGTGAAAAGATCGTCATCTATTGTAGGGGTAAAACACAAGAAGATGGAGTGTATGTGCTAAGAAAATTTGTATGAAGAAAAATAAGAGGAAAAATTGTATAAAGAGAATATAAGAGGCAGATTTATATGTGAAGGAAAAATGAAGAGATTATCACATGTTGATTTATGTGAATATCACTCAATGAAAGATATATCAATCATGAAAAGGAAATCATGGAGTGAATAAATGAAGACAATTGTAATGTCCATCATCCATTGAAGAAGCAACATATTAAGGGTGGAATCTTGTTTTGTTGTGGAATTTGGAGCTTCCTAAAAGAGAGATTGGTCTCTCTAGCCAAGTTAGTGCTTAGCCGTGTGAGTTGGTGCTCACAAATTGAATGAGGGGTTGGTGCCTCTAGTGGGTTGGTGCTTACAAATTGAATTAGGGGTTGGTGCCTCTAGTGGGTTGGTGCTCATGAATTGAATGAGGGGTTGGTGCCTCTAGTAGGTTGGTGCCTACAAAATTTGTGAAAAGAAGAGTTTATATAAAAGCATTGATCAAAGCCGTGGTTTTCTCCCATTACGGTTTCCACATAAATAATGTATTATTATGTTCTTCTAATGTGAATGATTAATGAAATTGAATAAATGATGTTATTGTGATTGATAATGTTTAAATTGATAAAAATTGTTGTTGTATTGATTCACACTCCCCCCCACATTATAACCGTGTGCTCATCAACCCATTGAGACTATTTATCTAAAGTGAAACAATGTAGATATCCTTCCAAACACTTATTAACAACATCTATTTTCCCATCAAATTGAGGATGGTATGAAGAACTATGATCGAATTGAGTACCCAAACATTTGAATAAATATGTCCAAAAGTTACTAGTAAAGATAGGATCATAGTTCCTAACAATAACCTTAGGTATACCATGTAGCTTTTGAAAATTCTCAAAGAATTATTTTTCCAATATACTTGTTGTAAAAGGATGTGATAATGTAATAAAATGTGCATATTTAGTGAGGCAATCCACTACTACCATGATATATTTCTTACCATTAGATCTTAGAAGCTCTATGATGAACTCCATGGAGACCTCTTCATAATGTTGGCTAGGACTAACTAAGGGTTGCAAGAGACCAGGTGTCTTAGTTGTCTCCCCTTTATTCCTTTGATAAACCAAACATTCTACCACAAATTTTTGAACATCCCCTTTTAGCCCTTCCCAAAAGAAGTCTTTTTTGACTCGATGATATGTCTTTAAAAATTTAGAATGACCACCCACTAGAGACTCATGAAGCTTTGTGAGAATCTTTTGTTTGAGAGAGGAATTCTTGCAAAGATACAATCACTCTTTATAACACAAAGTATCTCCCTTCCAAAATTTTTTATCTAAACTATTAGGATCACTCTGTAGTTGTTGAATGAGATTACTTGTAGCAACATCATTCTACCACTTTGTTTTGGCTTCTACTACTTAATCTTCTCATAATATTGAAATGGAACATGATAAAGCTTCATCCTTCTCATCCTTCCTCAATAGTACATATGCCACAACAATTTTCTTCCCTTTCTTATATACAATCTCAAAATCATATCCCAACATCTTAGTGACCCATATTGTTGTTCTTTAGAAGATAATCTTCGTTCCAAAAAATATTTTAGGTTATCATGATCTGTCTTAACCTTGAAGTTTCTATCCATTAGATAAGGTATCCATTGTTTTATTACATTAAGAATAGCTAGCATGAGAACTGTGCCTATACTATTTCTTGAAGCATCACATTCCACAATAAAATCCTTGGTGAAATTTGGAGTGGCAAGCACTAGAATTGTACAAATAACCTCCTTCAACATTTCAAATGTTACATTAACGGATTTTTTCTAGTGAAAAGAATCCTTCTTCAATAAAGTTGTGAAGGGTGTTGCTATACGGCCATAATTCTTCACATTCTTCTATAGTATCTAATCAATTCCAAGAAATCCCTCAATTTATTAATGGTTTTGGGGATAGGCCATTCCTTGATAGCCTTAATTTTGTTAGGATCCACCTTTACTCCTTCATGTGAAACTATGTGTCCAAGGTACTCCACCTTATTGAGACCAAAAGCGCACTTGGATGGATTAGCATAGAGTTTATGATCTTTGAGAACTTTTAATACTCGATCTACATGTTGCAAATGTTCTTCCCTTGTTATAAATCAATATATCATCAAAGAACACTAATGCAAACTTCCTCAAGAATTTCTTAAAGATGTAATTCATCAAACTTTGAAATGTAGATGATGCATTGGTAAGACCAAATGACATCACCAAAAACTCATAATGACCCTCATGAACTAAATATTGTCTTACAAATATCTTCTTCCTTAATTCAAATTTGGTGATAACTTGATCTGAGATCTAACTTTGTAAAATACATAGCTCCATTCAATTCATCTAGCAAATCATCAATGGCTAGAATAGGAAACTTATATTTGATGATGTACATGTTGAGCACTCTATAGTTCGGGCACATGTATTTTATCCTTCTTTCACACCATCACCATAGGCAAGGAGTAAGCACTTTGGCTATGCCTAATAATTCCTACCTCTAACATCTCCTCAACAATCTTTTCTATCTCACTTTTTATATATGTGGGTACTTGTAAGGCCTGATGTTGGGTGGTTGGCTTCCTGAAACTAGTTGTATGGCATGGTCATGATCCCTCTTAGGAGGAATTCCTTTAGGAATATCTCCAAAAATCATTGAGTGACAATCGATTATTGCTTGTAAATCTGGATGGGTGGGAGCAATAGATTGAGAGACTTCTAAGGAACATAACTAGGCCACAAATCCATTAACTTCTTTCTTAAGAAACTTTTACATTTGATGAGAGCTTACCAATTATGGGGGATTTTCCTTCAAACCTCTTAGCTCTATTGTCTTTCTTTCTGATTGAAATCTCATGAATAGTTATTAGAAGTTCATCTCAATTGTTCCCAAACTAGTAAGCCATTGTACTCCCAAAATAATAACTACTACACCCATGGAGATACCATAGATTGGGCTATCAAGGTGATAATCTCCCATGGATAATTTAATGCTATGGAACTTTCCAGAACAACTAATAGTACCACCATCTACAATCAAGACCTAATAATTTGGAGTTGGTGATGGGCTTAGGAAATTTTTCTTCCGTTTAGTTCATCTTTTAACATTTCAAGTTGTTTATCTCATAGACAATCATGAACCTTAGATATCTTTTATGTCTTTATGCATCCTAAACCATACTTTACCATGTGGAAATATAATTATGATATGATGATGTTTGCATGGATAAATGTGTGAATGTTTATGAAATTCAATATGCTTACGTATTAATTCATGGTTGATTAATGATGTGTATACTTTAGATGAAAATAATCTCTTGCAACAAGAAGAACTATATCCCATAGCAACCGGATTGACTAGCCCGCAGCCAAAGGATTCTAAGTAGATTGCAAGGGAAAGTCCAAAATGCTGAGAACGTGATAGTTCTAGGAAATAATGAAGATGATCATTGAAGTGGTCAATATGAGTCACCATTGTTGGCAACACAAGGGCAGACAATAGAGAGGGGGGGTGAATCAGTTGTCACAAAAATTATACAAATTAAAATTATTCTCAAATCTGATAAATAAACATGAAAGCATAAACCGTCACGACATCAGAAATACACATAACACCAAGATTTTTTTTACGTGGAAACCTTGCTAGGGGAAAAACCATGGTGGAGGTTAGTCCACAAGATTATACCCTATTAAAAGTGTAAAATAAATATAAATGGGAATGCACATGCATTCAAGCACACTACTCAAATACAAAAGGCTTACTGCCCAAAGGAAGACACACTTTATTACAGAAACATTCAAATTACATCCAGATTTTGAACTGAGAAAATAGCATATGCTAATGCCTGATTACAGTTCTGGTTAAGCACATAAACATCTGCTCACTCTTCTTCACACTTAACTTTTGCCTTCAAAAGATTAGAACATTATTCACACATAGCACTCATACACTTCGCACACCACTTGCTTACCATACATCCAAATGGTATAAACAATCAATCATATATATCTGCAACCAAGAATAACATCAATTACATGTCAGCTCAACAAAATATAAAATGTGTACAAACTGTCGGGCCAAATCATAAGCAATTTTCAATGTGAATCAAACAACATCGGCCTCAAAATAGTAAGGATCCAAAATAACATCCTCGAATTTGAAACACCTTCAAAAATTATGCCACATAGATCCACAATACGCTACGATCACCCTATCGGCCATGAACATAAAAAACATGAACACATAGAAGAAAATCACCAATCACGAGCACAATGATCAATGCGGATCAACAACATAGATAGAGAACAATCTAGAAACATCCACAAGCATCATGAATCACCATAGAAGCATTCACAACAACTCAAATTACTAGAATCACATCATCTTCTTTCAGGAACACCAACTAGAACAATTGAACAACTAACAAAATGCAAATACTCATAACTCGATCAAATCTTCATGCGGATCTTTGAAACTTCACATGGATAAACTAGATACACTCAACAACAAACCCTTTAATCCACAACCTTATATCATTAGTATGTTGTTCTAACCATCAAACTGAACTTCACTGCATCACAGACAACCTGCAACTTGTTTTATTACAATTTTCTCAATGTCCTCAACATATACGGACTTAAAGACATTAATGCCAATAGTGTTGACATCAATGACAACCACATATCAAAAATATATAACAATCTCCCCCTTTGGTATTGATGGAAACACATGATATGAAAAACACCATCAATGCAACTTTCTCTTAGCACTTTCTCCCCCTTAGATTTTGACTCTTTTCTCCTTAACTCTTTCACAATTTTTCACATGACTCTTCTCCCCCTTTCACATCAATGACAAAGATACACATTATCTTTCTTCACACAATATCTGAACCACATAATTGAACTTCTAACTACTCCCTCTGAGTAGCATCCACCTTAACATCAATCTGGATCACAAGATATGACTATGAAATGCACAGACTGATGCAAGTCAATGCATCTTAATTATGATTAGGAGGGGTAATCACCCCTAGCTTCCCCCTAAGATACTCAAAAGTATCCTTAGGCAAAGGCTTAGTAAAGATATCTGCAATATGTGCCTTAATGGGAACATACTCCAATCTGACTTCCTTCTCACTCAATTTCTCTCTCAAAAAGTGAAACTTGATAGATATATTCTTGGTTCTTGAATGCAGCACCAGAGTCTTATAAATGTTAATTGCACTTGAATTATCACAGAATATAGCAATAGGTTCATCATACAGAACTTTGATATCTTTCAACATCTGCTTCATCCACAATACTTGAGTACAATTGTTAGCAACAACAATGTATTCTACCTCTATAGTAGATAAGGAAATCGTATTCAGCTTCTTACTTAACCATGAAATCAACTTCTTTCCCAAGAAAAATGCACCACCACTAGTACTTTTTCTATCATCCACATCTCCTGCCCAATCAACATCAGTATAAGCACTCAAAGTAAGGTCATCTTCTTTAGGATACCAGCCAAAATCAATCGTCCCCTTCAAGTATCTAAAAATCCTCTTCACAACTGTCACATGAGATTCCTTAGGATCAGCTTGAAATCTTGCAACAATGCATACGACATTCATAATATCAGGTCTAGTTTGAGTCAAATAGAGCAATCCACCAATCATGGATCTGTATCTAATCTAATTTACTTTAGGAGAATCATCATCTTGTGTCAACTTACATCCAGTCACCATAGGTGTAGCAACTGGCTTTGAATCTTCCATATCGAACTTCTTTAGCAATTCTTTCACATACTTGGACTGAGATATAAAGATCCCTTTATCTAGCCGAGTAATTTTCAATCCCAAAAAGGATTTCATTTCTCCAATCATAGAAATCTCAAACTCACTCTGCATCTCATCAGCAAACTTCATGCACAAACTATCATCTCCTCCAAAAATGATATCATCAATAAAGACTTCAACAATCAAATCTTTATCATGATCAATCTTGAAATATAGATTACTATCAGTAGTACCTTTATTAAATCCAAGCTTCAACAAATACTTATCCAATTTGGCATACCATGCTTTTGGGGCTTACTTAAGTCCATACAATGCTTTCTTCAACCGGTAAACCATATCTCCCTGATCAATCAATTGAAATCCATCAGGTTGTTCAATATACAAGCTTCTTCTTCTAGTTCACCATTTACAAATGCCAACTTCACATCCATTTGATAAAACTTGAAGTTTTTGTAAGCAACATAAGCAAGAAATAGTCTCACAGCTTCAATCCTAGCAACAAGGGAAAAAGTTTCTTCAAATTCAATTACTTCCATTTGAGAATATCCTTTACAAACAAGTCTTGATTTTTTTCTAACAACTTCACCTTGCTCATTCAGTTTGTTCTGAAAGACCCATTTAGTTCCAATTACATTTTTGTCCTTAGGTCTAGGAACAAGAATCCATGTATCATTCTTCTCAATTTTTTGTAGTTCTTCTTTCATTGCTTTCATCCAATGTTCATCTTTGCATGCTTCATTGACATTATTAGGCTCAGTCTTTGAAATCAAACAGTATTCTTCTGCAATTCTTCTCCTAGTTTTAACACCTTTGTTCTTATCACCTATAATCTGATCTTCTGAATGATTCAATCTTACATACCTTGGAGACTTAGGATGTTCTTGAACTTCAGGCTCTTGTGATCTCACTTCTACACTTTCACTAGTTTCTTCCTCTTGATTTTGTTGATTCATTAGAATGATCTGAACTTGATTTTGAGTCTAAAGTTTCTTTCCTTTAACTGAATTATTATTCTGATCATCTGAATCATATCCATAGGTTCTGGATGGTCTAACTGTGTCTTCATCAACCTGGACATTAGTACTTTCAACTACTTTCCTTAATCTCTTATTGTAGCATCGGTAGGCTTTACTTTTAGTGGAATAACCAAGAAAGATTCCTTCATCACTTCTAGCATCAAAATTTCCTATATCTTCATCTCTTTTGATATAGCATCTACTCCCAAATATTTTGAAGTATTTACCAGTAGGCTTATGACCAAACCATAGCTCAAAAGGAGTCTATCGGTATCACCTTTGATATGTACCCGATTGAGAGTGTAAACAACAATACTCATAGCTTCTCTCCAATAGATATGTGAAACATTTCCTTCCAACATCATAGTCCTAGCAGCATCTTGAATTGTCTTGTTCTTCCTTTCCACAACTCCATTTTGCTGAGGGGTTCACGGGGCAGATAATTGTCTCTTTATTCCATGCTCTTCACAAAAAGAATTAAACTCACTGGAATTGAATTCACCACCTCTATCTGGTCTCAGAAATTTAATCTTCAGACCTGTCTCTGTCTTAGCCATAGCGTTAAAGATCTTAAATTTATCTAGAGCTTCAGATTTTTCCCTAAAGAAACTAACCCACATCAATCTAGAATAATCATCAATAACTAACATGAAATACTTGTATCCTTGTAAACTTATGATTCTAGGACCACAAAAACCAATATGAACAAGCTCCAACACTTCATTTGAACAATGTTGTTTTCTTTGAAATGAAATTATAGTTTTCTTCCCTAACTGACATTCCTTGCATATGCTATTAGTAGGTTTTATCAACTTAGGAAGATCTCTCACTGCCTGAGTAGAACTTATCTTGATAATATTGTCAAAGTTTACATGACACAATATCCTATGCCACAACCAACATTCATCAACTTGAGAAATCATACAAATTTTAGTAGCAGTACTCAGGTGAAAGATATTACCTTTTTCTTTTGTACCAGATGCAATCACATTTTTGGAACTCCCCAATATTTTGCACTTTCCATCCTTGAATTGAAGATTGTATCCCTTGTCAACCATCTGTCCAACACTTAAAATATTATACTTCAAACCTTCCACATATAGAACATCATCAGTATTATTCTTACCATCAAGAGAAATGGATCCTATGTCACAGATTACACTAGCTTTGTCATCACCAAATCTTACAACACCACCATCATACTTTTCCAAGCTCACAAATTTACTTTTATCACCTGTCATGTGATGAGAGCATCCACTGTCAATCACCCATTCATCCTTTTCTTCAACTCTGGTAGATAGAGCTTTCTCCACATTCATGCAACTACGGGATTCAATAGGTACCGGATCATTTTCTTTTATAGCAATAAATACCCATTGATCCTTGCTTAAATTTCCTTTATTAGATTCATCATCTATCACACCTTCATCAACAACATAATAACACTTTCTTTGGAATCTAGGCTTGTTAGTTTTTGAATTAGGAACTCTTTCTGGACACCTGGACGAAAAATGACCTATCTTATTGCAAGAAAAACATTTAAGAGGCAATTTCCCTTTATACTTAACTTCTCCTCTAGGTACTCTCTTGACAATAAGTGCTTCAAGCTCCTCTAGTTTTCTCTCTTCTTCTTCAATCTCTCTCATTTCCTGCTCATACTTGGACAAGTTTCTAGAAGGAATTTCTCCCATATCATATATCTGCTTATCTTTTCTAGAGATAGTAGCTTTGAATGTAGATCCTATCTTAGGAAGAGAATCACCAAACTCACTTAACTCAAAAGTAGCAAGCTTACCAATCAACACGTCTCTTGTTACATTTTTCACGGTTCAGATCTCCTCAATAGCAACAACTTTGTGTTTGTATACAGTAGGCAAGGATCTGAGCACTTTAGCAACAATATTTGATTCTTCTAATGTTCCACCAACACATCTAATATTACGCACAAGTTCATTCACTCTCTGCATGAAAGAAGTGATGTTCTCATCTTCACCCATTTTCAACGTTTCATATTTCCCCTTTAGACTTTGCAACTTAGCAATCTTCACATTGGCATCACCTTCATACAAAGTTTCCAACTTTTTCTAGATCTCATAAGCAGTCTTCAGATCCATCACATTTATCATCTCAGAATCAGTCAGAGCACTCAACAATGCTTCCTTAGCCCTGATATTGTACTCGACATCTTTAATATCTCCTGCAGTAGAAGGGCCATTATGTGGGATGATATACCTATTCTTTGTAATGTTCCAAAAAGGTTCACCAATGCATCTTAGATGACACTCCATTCGTTCCTTCCACAGAGAATAATTAGTTCCATCAAATCTCAAACTATCATTCTTATATGTCACCATCCCAGATCACCTCAAGCTATCAAACTTCTTCCAAGGAACCTACTCTAATACTAATTGTTGGAAACACAAGGGTAGACAACTGAGAGGGGGGGTGAATCAGTTGTCACATAAATTATACAAATTAAACTTATTCTCATATTTGATAAATAAACATGAAAGCATAAACCATCACCACATCAAAAATACACATGACACCAAGATTTTTTTTACGTGGAAACCCTGTTAGGGGAAAAACCACAGTGGAGGTTAGTCCACAAGATTATACCTTGTTAAAAGTATAAAATAAATATGAATGGGAATGCACATGCATTCAGGCACACTGCATAGAGCACACTACTCAAATACAAAAGGCTTGCTACCCAAAGGAAGACACACTATCTTACAAAAACATTCAGATTACATCTAGATTTTGAACTAAGAAAATAGCATTTGCTAATGCCTGATTATAGTTTTGATTAAGCACATAAACATCTGCTCACTATTCTTCACACTAAACTTCTGCCTTCGAAAGATTAGAACATTATTCACACATAACACTCACACACTTCACACACCACTTGCTTACCATGCATCCAAATGGTATAAACAGTCAATCATATATATCTGCAACCAAGAATATCATCAATTGCATGTTGGCTCAACAAAATATAAAATGTGTGCAAACTGTCGGCCCAAATCATAAGCAATTTTCAATGCGAATCAAACAACGTTGGCCTCAACATAGTAAGGACCCAAAATAGCATCCTCAAATTCAAAACACCTTCAAAAATTATGCCACGTAGATCCACAATACACTACAATCACCATGTTGACCATGAACATGAAAAATATGAACACATAGAAGAAAATCATCAATCACAAGCACAACGATCAATGTGGATCAACAACATAGATAGAACATGATCTAGAAACATCCACAAGCATCATGAATCACCATAGAAGCATCCACAACAAATCAGATTACTAGAATCACATCATCTTCTTTCAGGAACACCAACTAGAACAACTGAACAACTAACAAAACACATATACTTATAACTTGATCAAATCTTCATGTGGATCTCTGAAACTTCACATGGATAAACTAGATATACTCGACAAAAAACCCTTTAATACACAACCTTTTATCATCAATATACTGAGCTAGCCATCAAACTGAACTTCACTACATCATGAACAACCTGCAACTTGTTTTATTACAATTTTCTCAATATCCTCAACATATACAACCTTAAATACATTAATGCCAATAGTGTTGACATCAATGAAAACCACATACCAATAATATCCAACAACCATATCATCAAATATGATGACAATAGGAAGGATAAGTCTCTATTGATAAGGAAGCCAACACGAATGTTCTCACAAAGCATGTTTCTGTCAAACCGTTAGGGTAGAGTGTCAATCCTATTTGTCTTCTATATTTTTCAGTTGCAAAGACTTTGTATCTCTCTATTTTTAAGGGGAGTGGACATCTTCATTTAATTTGATCAGTGGTTGAGGAGTAGATCTAGTTGGAAGATATATGTTTTGATAGTTCCAATTTTGTTTCACAGACAATACTTCATTGTTAGTTTTATGTTATTCAATTGTAATGGATATGCACTCATGAATGTGAGATTTGTGAAGATTCTTGTCATGCTGTGGGAGTTCAGTTATATGCAGTAAAGATGTTCCAGTTTATTGTTATGAATAGTTGATTCAAGTAGCACATATTTGATTCTTCCTATGGGTACAACTTGAGCAAGGGCCACTCAAGGTACTATTCACCCACCTTAATTTATGTTATTAGATTAGAATATTACATTGTTGAATCCATTTCAAATATATTCTCAATTACATGCACATGAATGATATCTTATATCATGAATTATGCTTTGTAATGTGTCTTTGAGTCATTCTCCAGAGAGGTCAAGTAGTTATAAGTAAGAGTCAATAGTGTCAGTGAATTACAGAGTTCAATTTTAGTAGTTAATAGTTACAGTGTCAAGCTAAAGGGTACCCATAGCATTAGTAGATTAAGTTATTTCCCCTATTATGCAAGTCAACACTTTATTTACTTTTCCAACCTTTACTATTTTCCTATACATGTGTAAACCACCTATACTCATTGATATAGGTTGTATAGATTCCATGAACACATATACAGTGCCAACATCACCAAAATCTTACGAAGCCCTGGTTGATAATTAAATGAAGTCATTGTGAGGGTTTAGTGAATTGTTTAGCTAGGAACTCCTCTGAATTTTTTGTCTAGCACCAAGTTGACTAAGCATTGGTTGAGGCCTTACATTTTTGGCTCTATTGTTAAGGATGGTGCTACATTCAGGGTTCTCTTGTATAATTTCAAGCTTTCATAGTTTAAATTTTTTGATTTCAGCATTAGGATAACTATATTTTAATCCATCAACACAAAAATGAATTAATAACACTAGGTAGAATCACATGTTCCAAAGAGTTACAAATATTGTATGCAGAGGCGCCAAGACACTCTGGGAAGATTTCTCCCCTCAACACATGAAGCTTTAGAGGATATTAGTGATCAAAGTGAATAGAGTGAGGGTATTCCTAAAGAAGAAGAATCCTTGAAACCAATATCCACATTAGATACAAAGGAGACTTCCCATACACAAATCATCACCATGGGTGATGCTATGGTAGAATACCCACCAAAGCATGTGACTTTTGAGTCCCCCATTGCCAACTAGGAGAGAGAAATTGCCTTGAAGAATATACTTCCTTCAACATTACCTATATTTTATGGATTAGTCATGGAGGATCTAGATACCTTCCTTTTTGAGTTTGATGTGCTATGTAGAAGTTATGATTATACTACAGATGCACATAGTCTCAAACTGTTCCCAACAATAATGAAGGATGTTGCTTTGAGATGGTTTATCGGTTTGGGAAGAGATGTTGTTCCAAATTGGAATACCATGAAGATAGAGGTTTTGGAAAAAGTACTAGGACTACTATAGAGGAATAGACAGGAAGATAATGGCATCTTCAAGATGTCACAAAAGGAGGATGAATCCTTGGAAGACTACATGGAAAGGTTTTAGTTTTTCCTTAAGAAATCCCACTAGAACAGACTCTCTAATGAGTCTTTAAAGGTGATATTCTTAAGAGGGATTAATGAGGATTACATGGATGCACTTAACCTAATTTGGGTAGGAGATATATCTCAAGTACCATTTGAGGAGAGGCATGCAATAACTATTCAAGGTCTTTCACAATGAAAGTTAGAGGAGACAAGACATCTTCCACCAACAAACCATCCAATGGAGTCTTAGAGTTAAATTGAGTAATATTCTGTCAAATATGAAGGAAGATATTATTAGCCATCTTGCTACATAGTCAAACACCCTCCATATCAAAAAGAAGCAAGAAGAGGCAAAAGCAACTCTTACAAAATACTGCCCACATTGTAGATAGAGAAAGACTAATTGCAAGTGTAAGAAGGTGGCTAGTATATTTGAAGATAAGCAAGGGACAACAAAATTTCATGCATTGGAAGGTGAATATGAATAAGTATTCTACATATCTCAAATGAAACCATGATAACCAAGACAAGGTATGCCCCAAGATCCTTTGAATTACAACATGTCATTTCCTAGTAACAATTCAAATCTTCCTAATTGGAATCCTCAGTCTTGGGCCATTATGCAAAACCAACAATGGAAAATTCCTCAAACCAATTGGAATCAATAGCAACAAAGCATGTGGCCATCACAAAATTACCAAGGATATAATTCTCAATGGCCACCCCAACAAAACCAATGGCATCCTTAGTGGCAAAGAGGTCAGCAATTGCAAAATCAAAACATGAATTATCAGTAGCCACAATAGCCCTTGCAGCCACAACAATAGGCCATTATGCCAAACCCAAAAAATCTAACACCATAGCCACCTAGAACACCTCAGCTGCTAGCCCAACTTGTGCCTAACCCCAATAAAAAACTTGTTTAGAAAGCTTATGCTAATGAAGTTGTTCAATACCCTACTTATGGGGTAGAGGTGAGTGATGTCCACCTCAGATCAAGGAAAATGTTGGTTGGGCCTTCATCTCCTCAAATCACTGAATTGATTGATGAGGAACTCCCAATAGAGACCTTGGACAACCAACCTAAGGAGCCTAAGTCAAATCAGGTTAACCAAAACAGTCAAATTCCAGAGCCTCCATTCCCTGAAAGATTAGCAGTTCAAAGGAATCAAAGACAAGCTAAAACTAACCTATTGGGATAACTTAAGAATGTTTACATAAAGATACCCCTTATCCAAGCCATTAAGGAGGTTCCTATCTATACTAAAACAGTGAGAGAACTATGCCTTAAAAAGTTAGGTAGGAAGCGAAAAGATCCTCAGACTGTACATGTCCTAGGACAACTTGCAAACATTATGAACTGTGAAACATAACTGTCCCCAAGTATGTAGACCTTGGGAGTCTTGTAGTGGATGTAAAGATGAATGACACTCTTATTAATAACACCCTAATTGACTTGGGAGAAACTATTAATTTAATGACTAAAGAGATAATGAAGTTTTTACAATTAATAGAACTCGAACCTACACCTACTATTCTACAACTAGTAGATAGGTCCACAGTTAAACCCGGGGGTATAATTGAAGACTTGGTAATAACAATAGATTCATGGGAGTGCCCTGTAGACTTTATGGTATTGCAGCCAAAGGCTAATCTTGCAAGCTACCCCCTCATTTTAGGAAGACCTTGGTTGACAACAACATATCTCTTTATAGGTTGTAGGTCTATAAATATGATTATCTCTAATGGAAATGTGACTAAGAAATTGGTCCTTTATCCACCAATCCAGCCACATGTAAACCTAGAAAAAACCATTTGGCCTACCCTAGATGATGAGGATCAGTATTCCTTGCAAACCCTAATGACTATTAAACACAATACTTTGTTATAAAATCAAGATGAAGATGAATTGATAGTAAACATCATGAAAAATAACTATGGTAGGGATTTGGAACATCAGAATTATCTAACATATCTGTAGGATCCTCTATAAAATGTGATTCCTGACAACTCATCTGAGTCAATTTCCCAAATATTCCACACCTTGTTATCACACTAATGTGTCCCAAACATAGCAACACTTGACATCTCATCAGTTCAAACAACATCCAAGACTTTAGAGATAATGTTGACAAAATCATTGAATGTTAAGAGTCAATTGATTGATATACAACATACCTCATTGATGAACATGTTGCATGTTATGTGACTCTTTCCCCAAAAAAGGGAAATATATGAAATAACCCTTTAGAATTAAAAGGGAGATGGAAAATAAAGGATACTATGAGCCTTTGGTTAAAAGAGAGATTAATAAAGAATATGTATAAATACTCTTTAAAAATGGGAAGAATAATTACTTATTTAAATAATTAATAAAGGAAACTTTTGGGAAAGGGTGTGATGGTTTGGAACCCATCCCTTAAAGCATATATAAAGCATTTATATGAGACTTGGAAAGGGGGAGAACATTCAAGGAGAGAAGAGAAAAAGGAAAGAGGAACTAAAAGTGCACAAAGGAGTGAAGGTTAGGGTCATGGGTGGGTATTGAAACACTTGGAGAAGGGGCACATAGTGTGTGTCCAACTCGGGGTACAATGCACACCTGGGAGTGTCCTGGCCAGGGTTGTGTTTATGTCGTGAAGTCAAGTTGGGTTCCATGTAAGAACCAATTTCCTTTGAGGGTGTTTATGCCAGAAAAATCCTAGATCTGTAACCATTTCTCTAAGTGTCGAATAGCAACCTTTCTATGACTTTTAGATAGTATTGAGAACCATTGATTTGATAATGTTGGGAACATTGTCTATATGATTTTGGTATTAATATGATTAATCTGTATGGAGGTGTTATTCCATTATTGTGTTAATTATTTAATTGTCACATGTTTATAGTTTACATTGATTATTCACATTTATTTTGATCACATTACATAACTCAAATTATCTTAACTCTAATATTTATTATATTAAATCTGTTGTTATTACTTAAAATAGCTATTGGAGAAAAGTGAAATCACATTTGGTATTAGAGTCTAATGATCAGGCCTTCCTATTTTTTTTTTTTTTATGTTTTCATATTTCATATTAACCAATCTTTAAAATGCTCCTTGGGCATGTCTAGAATTATAAAATTCTTTAACCTTTGAGCCATGAGAGTTGATTCTATAAGACCTAACTTATAACCTTTGTCCATATGCTAATTTTTGTTTCTCTTTATTCATTGGAATACACGTGTACATTCATATCCATATTTAAAATCTTGTCAAGAGTTAGCATTGCTTTGAGAACTCCCTCTTTATACTTTGACTTAGCTTAAGACACCATATCTATAGCTTATTAATAAGATTTCTATATATATATATGAACTCATAATCTTATTTAATCGTAATAAATTAGTAATATTTTTAAAATATAAATAATTTAAAAATAAAATAAAATAATAATTAAATTTTAAATTTAAATCCATCCCTCACTCTCTTAAAATCTCAATCCTCTTTGTTATGCATATATCTTTTAAATCATATTCATTCATCAATGCCTTTTTACCACCTTAGACCAGGCAAACCTTTCACACTGCTTTGTATCCAATTATTGGTGGAAGCATATATACAATACCAGATCCCCATTGAAAGAATAAATTTTAAATGTTAAGACTCTTGTATTAAGGGTCGTGTCTATAAATCATCACGTTCGTATCATACATTAGGCACAAATTCATATATATATCACTTCAACTAGTCATTGTAAAATTATGCATTAATGGATGTCCTGACCCTGATCCCACCACTACTACATCATATTTTATACCCCAATTTTCACTATTGTTATCATCTACTTTTGAACACATTGTAAAACCTCTACCTTTTAACTAACCAACCAAATCCTGGTTCGAGCCTAAGTCTATCACTCCACTGTTCAATGGCTTCTTTCCTTGGCTCTTCTTGCTTGTCTGAAGATTGGATGGGGTATATCCTATGGATTGTCATCCTGTTTATTATCCACCTATAAAACCCATCGATATGAATGAATGGATTTAATAACATTGTTCATTTAGGCCAACATTAAGGTATCAACAACCAAACAATATGAATGAATGGGCTCTAGGAAAATTCACTGCCAGCAATTCACCTATGGAAAATTCACTCTGCAGAAAAAATCATTGCCACCAACAATTCACCACCATGGAAAATTAACCACCAAAAAATCATGCAATTAATTTTTCACACAGTGAATTATCATGGCTGTGAATTTTCCCATGGTGAATTGTTGGTGGTGAATTTTTCGTCGATGAATTGCTGGTGATGAATTTTTCGTATGCCAAATGAATGTATTCAATTACATTGTCTATCTAGGACAACACCAATGTAATAACCACCAACGTATATGAAGGAATGTATTAAATTATAGTGTTCTACAAGACCAACTATAGTATTAAATTGCAAGGTTCTTTTTCATATTAATTGCAACACTAGAATTCAAAGTTCTCTTGGGATAAACTAACTACTCTTGAGGAATTGTCTAAAGAAGAAAATTTCTTGTCAAAACTTTTGTATGGGACAATATACGTGCACCTCAAACTACTTGAAATGCACTCCAAGCTTGATCTATTGAATTTGAATCATAGTAATCTATTTTCAGAGTGCAACATCGAGATGATGGTGATTTTCACTTGTGACTTCCTTGTTCCTTCATTCTTTTAGTCGATGGATTCCAAAGTTAATATTAATTAAGTTATGTGATAAACTATTTGTTAACATGACCATAACTATGTTGGTTAGGTATTGATAGTCTAGTTATATAAATCATCCCTTTTATATCAACCCTTACCATCTTACTCTATCAACTTATTAACTTTATTTCCTTCTAAGCCTTGAAAGAGGGTCAAATTCATCACCACAAGGAGATTTCTTTTGATCTACTCAATCGTCCTCCCTTCTTGTATTGACTCTTACTTTCCTACACATTACCAATGAAACCATAAGTTACAATCGTATATCACATTAATCTGATAGTTGAAATAAGATTTAATTTTGCAACCATTTCATTTACAATTTCAACTCATATTCCCAATTTAGCATTTGCAATGTTTTGATTGTCCTTTAACCAGAGCATATCATATTTTATATTTATTGCATGGTGCAATTTTACATTTTATTACATTCATAAACTTTGAGTTTCAAAATATTTAAATCTAATTGTAGAATTTTCATATAAGGTTATGAAATGTAACAATAAACAAATAAACACATAACATTTGGATTGGACAAAGTATAGACAAATCTAATCTATTTTTAGATAACATTCACAATATTTGATAACCATTTCTTCACATCTTCAGTTGATATGCCTGAATATGACCTTTTTGCATTCGCAATATATGATCAGTCTTAGAAGATCTTGGTCAATATTTTAAGAAGAAAAAGTTGATACGATTTAACTTAAGATAATTGGGTGACCTTTAGACAAACTATGCTAGAAATTGATGAAATAATGCATCCAAATTTCAATTGAGCATTTGGATACATATTGGAATATTTGTATTACTACGAATCTAATACAAAATTAGAAAACATAAATCCAAACTAAACTTCAACACTGGGTGACTTAGGGACTCTACATAAACCTTTGGGATAATCCTAATTATTAAGTTAAATATGTGATAGAGTGATGACGGGATAACCCACTAATTATTAAGTCAAATATGTACATTTTTTCAATATGTAGGGTACTTCAACTTCTGATCCTTTTGGTGATAGTAACCACATATCATGTTGTTAAGTTAGCATCAACCATAATAATTAGTAAAAGGTTTTGATAAGCCATATATATTGCAATATAGTTTGTTGGGTTTCTAGACGAAACAAGGTTCAAACTTATTATCTTGCTTGTGTACAAATTCACCCCATCTTGATAAGATGAATTTTTATTTTTATTTTGTAGAATTAGTTTTATGTGGAGTAATTTGTGTACTTTTATTATATGAAAATCAAATCATACCCTCCCTTGAGAGTAAATTTAAAATATATGTTGTTAAAAGCATAAATAATTTTAACCATAATATCTAGTTAGGGAAAACTTTAAGAAACCCCCCCCTCGGCGAACGTGTAAAATCTTGGTGAATCTTGTATAGTTCCCGATAAAAATATTAATTTTAGTGGTGAATTTTTTCATTTTTCGGGAAAAAAATCTTGATTGGCGAATCTTTTCTAATCGCTCAAAGTCTGTGGAAAATCCTGGCGAATTGAAACATTTTTAAAACCAATAAAATATTTTCATTGACAATTAAAAACCTATTTTCAAACCAAAAAAATATTTTCATTAGCGAATTAAACCTGTTTTCAAAACTAAGAAAAAAATTTGTTGGTGATTAATTTTTTTTTTCAAACCAAAAAACATTTTCATTGGTGAATTAAACCTATTTTCAAATGAATAAGAAAAAGCATTGGCGAATTAGTATAATCTCAAACTAATAAAAAAAATTTAGTGGCGAGATGTCAACGCAAATCAATATTACCATGACCATTGGATGAATTTTCGATGAACGACTGTAGTTGCATTTCGGAAGTATATCTCTGAAGCACTAGATTTGTGAATTGAAACCTATGGAATTACACTAGAACTGTTAGATGCAGACAAGTGGCGAGATCAAGGTTCATCTCTCATCGTGGTAATGAACCTAATGGTTTGAAGGATTTTGGCGATGAGGAATTGAAGAACTTAAGTGGCAGAAATATGCACGTGCATAAAGTTTATTTTAAAAGAGGGATTACCTAGGAAGAACATAGGACCAGGGATTTTCCATTAGACTAATGGTCATTCAAGCAATAAACAGATGGTTTATGCTTTCAATGCACTCACAGTCAACAAGACCTTGCTCAAATCATTCAAATTTCTTTGTAACAATGAACAACACTTCTAGTTATCAAGTATCACAAATAGATAGACAAGCTAGTTACCAATAACACATCGTTCGTACAACCCTTCCCTCATTCAAGCATTGCATCGAGTATCAAACACCAAAGATAGAAGACCAAAGCTAAAAAAAAGAAGGTTGTGAACAAACAATAAACAAACAATAGCAAATAGAAATCAACACTTGTCTCATATACCATTAATTAACCAAGCAAAGTGTGTTTAATGCATTAAACATGCATTCACTGATTAAGTATCTTAGACAAGTGTTGAGTTCTATTTCTACTAATTCTTGTTTGTTTATTGTTTGTTGAAAAAATTGTCTGATTTTAGCTCTGCATCTCCTCAATCCTAGGAACAATTGACTACTGGTAAGCAAGTTGTGTGTCTGTTTATGATACTTCTAACCTAGAAATATTGATTGCTATTACAAGGGCCAAAGGTACAAATGGGTACAAAATATCTATACAACTACAAAGATAGTTAGCTGTTGAACAAGTAGAAGGTCAGCTTCTTGTATTACTACTCTGCTTTGTTTCTGACAATATATAATGTCCCCCTATTTTCCTAACTTACTTAAAGGAAAATGGAAAATGGACCTACTCAAACCAATAGGAAAAGATATCAACCACAATTTTCAAGCACAAAAAATATGTGATTAAATCCCGAGTATAGGAAAAAGACAAAAATATTTAAAAACAATACAATCCCATTGGCCAGGCAACTAATTGAAAAGCAAATGCAATGGATGCGATAGTAAACCTACCTATCAGAAGAACTAATAAAAGTAGCAATGCTTACATTATAGAATTTGATTCGTTGACCAGGGTTGTGTATCAAGTACAAAGGACAAATTTTCACCAACAAAGACTTTACAGTTTCAATTTAATTGCTAAACATTTGGCAAAATTTGCTACGTGCTTCTATGTATCATGTTTATGAATAACATGCTATATGCCATCCACTGCACCCATTTGTCTCCTTAGCCTTTCTAATAGTAAGAAATACTTGTATTTATAGAGCTTGATAAACAAACATACTAGCCAACCACTAGTAGTGCATTGTACCTAGAATAAACAACCAAGAATTAACTATGCATTTATTGCTTCCATACGCAAGAGTTGTCGAACACATCTTCAACATTTTGCATTTAATGCATTAAACATTTATTCAATGTTTTAGGATTGAATATTTTGCAATATATATAATGTCCCCCTATTTTCCTAATTTACTCAAACTAAAATGAACATTAGGCGCACTCCAACCAATAGAAAAAGAGATAAAACATAATTTTCAAACATGAAAGATTTGTCCTTAAATCCCACTGTGGAAAAAACACATAAAATTTTTAAACAATATAATTTAATTTTCCAACCAATTATTTCAAAAGAAAATACAACAATTGCAATACTAATTTGCTTGTGAACAAAAAAAAGTTCCATGTTTATGAATAATATGGCATGCCATTCACTATGCTCATTTGTCTATTCGGTAAGTCAAATTCTTGAACCAAGCTTCTCCCTTATTGTTCACAATTCTTCCAAGGCACAATATTTAGGCACATTAGAAGACTTTAAATTCATTGTAAACAAAAGGGAAAAATGATACAAGAATCTAACCTTTCAGTTGTTTGTTCAATAACCAAGTATACATGCAACCATATAGATCTTTGCCCCCATCTCCATTCGCAAGCAATGGTACCTATTAGAAAGATATATTAGACAAATGAACATAGTTTATGATATATAATATGTTATTCATAAACATGAAACACACAAGAACATGATAAAATTTCCAAAAAAAAAAACAAATGTGATAAATTTTTCCAAGTATTCAGAAATTAAATCAAAATTATGTCAACTTTGCTAATAGTTTGGAAGGCATTCAAGTGATCAACACATGGTTAATACATTCAATGCTTCCACAGTGAACAAGACCTTGGTCAAACATCTGAAACAACATTTCTCTATGTATCAACAAGAGAAACATTCAAGCTTTTCAAGAAACAATAAATGAATGAGAATAAGCAGAAAAAAAACCAAGCACATGCCTGACATTTCATGAATTAACTATGTATTCATTGCTTGTGTACCCACTAGGCCTTCAATTATCTTTTTATATACAAATATACTTGATTCGTTGAATATGTGTAAGAATTATACTAAGTGTTTGAAACTGTCAAATTTGTGCCAATAAGCAAATGACCATCGCAATCATTTCATTACATTAATAATGTAGTCGGAGATATACATAAGTGCAACCATGCAATATGCAATTCATATGCAATGCTTCATATAGTGTATTAGTCATATTTTCTTACAGGAAAATGAAAGCAAATATACTTGTATTATACATTCTGGTCAACATACAATGCAAAACATTGCACATGGACTCCATACCACACGCATGTAACTATACATAACTCTCATTGCAAAAGTAACTTTCTTTTGGCCATAAAATAGTTTCATGTTTATGAATTATATACCATGTCATTCACTATACTCATTTTTTTGTGTTTCCTAAGTCTGTGAGCCCCTTGAACAGTGAAGGAGCTACAAAGTTTCCTTTTAGCAATTATCTCAATAGCTTAGTTTTTTGTGCTAAAAAATTACCGTTTATCTCTTTGTCTATTGCTTTCAGTAGGTCAATTTTTCATTTTCCTTTAAGTAAATCAGGAAAACAGGGTGACATTATATATTGTGGAAAATATTTAATTGGGGGATGCATATAGTGCGAGCTTTCGTAGTGGACTGATGTGTACTCAAATAGTGAATGCATGTTTAATGCATTAAATGAAAAAAACATGATATTTTTTGAACAACTCAAGCATATTCAAGCAGAGAATCCGTAGTTAATTCATGAAATATGAGGCAAGTGGTGGTTTGTCCTTATTGTTTGTTTATTGTTTGTTGAGAAGCTTTCATGTTTCTGGATGTGGGTTGTTGTTTGTGACATTTGTTATTTTGTGTAGTGCTTGAACGAGGGAGAAGTTGAAGGAATGATGTGCAACTGTTGAGTAGGCCATTTGTTTCTTTTTGATACTTGGGCAACAAAAGCGTTAGAGGGGAAACTGAATAGTTTGAGGGAAGTAAACAGTTTGTGGCTTTTTTAGATCTTGATTGTGCTTTTGCATGTTCGTTATTCTGTAAAAGTGCAGTGGTCATTAGTGGCTTGGCTAAGTGTTTATGATACTTGATAACTAGAAGTATTGCTTGGTGTTAAAAGGGCTAATGAGCCAACTGAGTACACTAAATTACATATGCTTTGAGGAAGGTCTTGTCAACTGTGGTGGCAATGAACACGCTAATTTTCTTTATTGTTCACTAAATTCATTGTAATCAAAGGGAAAGAATGATACAAGAATATGATCTTCCACTTCCTTGTTCAACAATTAACTATATTTATAGCTACATAGATCTTTTCCTCCCTTTACAGTTTCACAAAAACATGTTACTTTTGCAACCAAGAATATGCATAATTACAATTATAGGATATGCAATTCATTTCTTAAGTATGAGATTGTTTTGTTTAAAATATTTTTGTCTTTTTCCTATAGTCGAGATTTAAGCGCATATTTTTTGTGCTGGAAAATTACGGTTTATCTCTTTTTCTAATGGTTTGAGTAGGTCAATTTTTCATTTTCCTTTAAGTAAAATAGGAAAATAGGGGAACATTATATATTGTGGGTAACATTATATATTGTGGCAAATATTTAATTGAGGGATGCATGCAGTGCGAGTTTTGGCGGCAAGCTAATGGGTGCTCAAGCAGTTAATGCATTAAATGCAAACCTCGTGATATGTGTTGGAAAACTAGTGCAAAGATAAGCAGAGAATGCTTGGTTAATTTGCATTTAAAAAAAATAGATGAACATGATAAATTTTCCCAAGCATTTCCCATTAGCCCTTGTAACAACAACCAAGCATCATAAACATAGAAATAAGCCACTCACCAATAGTACACTTCGATAGAATAACAAACATCAAAGAATAGATACTTTTAATTATCAAGTGTCAAAAACACACAACCAAGCCATTCACCAACAATGCAACTTTGCAGGATAACAAATATGCAAAAGCGCAACCAATAGATAAAAAATCCACAAGCTTTTCAAAAAACAATAAAGAAACAAGAATAAACACAAAAAAAACCCAACAACCGCCTAAGATTTCATGAATTAACTATGCATTCACTGCACATATACCCACATGCAAAAATGCAACGGAGAGCTACAAAACCCACAATCTTTCCAACAAACGATAATAAAACAAGAATAAGCACAAACAAAATCCAACACTCCCTGAAGAATTCATGAACTAGTTATGCGTTCACTGCATGTGAACCCACAAAATTTGCAAAAATATATAATGTCATATTCTCCCAATTTACTTAAATAAAATTGAATAGTATACATAGTAGCATTTAATGCAATAGCTATACATTGATAGACAAGCGTACCATATCCAACACATATGATACAATTGTAAAGTTGACCTACTCCAACATGCAGTGAACATATAGTTAATTCATGAAATGTTAGGAGAGTGTTGGGTTTGGTTTCTACTTATTGTCATTTAACCCATGAAATCTTAGGGTTGGCTTTTGTTTTTGCTTATTCTCCTTTATTTATCATTTGTTGGAAAACTTGTGAATACTTTAGCCTTTTGCATCTTTGTTATTTTGTAAAAGTTGATTGCAAGTGAATGGCTTTGTTGTGTCTTTATGATACTTGACAACTAGAAGTATTTCTTGTTGTCGTTAAATTCCGACTATAGGGAAAAGGAAAAAATATTTTAAACAATACAATTTCACTGGCAAAGTGACTATTTGAAAAGCAAGTGTAATCAATGCAATAGTAAACCCTCCATTCAACAGGAACCAATAAAAGCACAAATGTTTACATTATACAATTCGATACATTGCCAAAGGTAGTGTATCATTCATTTCTGTAAAAGTAAATCAACAAATTAGGAACCCATTATATTTTTTGCAAATAGTCAATCATTGCATGTAAATTATGCCACCCTTAGCGACAAGGTAGTAGCTATAGAAGCAGTCAATGCATGTTTAATGTACTAAATGATATGACTATTGGATCACAAACCATAGTATAATAAATGCAAATTCTGCAAAATAGATTTTCCCAAACATTTAGACATTAAATAGAAATCCTGTAAACTTAGCCAATAGGCTGACAACTAATTCTGTCCCGCTACAACTAGATATATTATTCATTGTTATAAGACCCAATTGTACAAATAGGTACAGTAGATAGCTAATGACATGAAGCCAACAAGCAGGTTACAATTGCAATAGTATCATTTTCAATTAAGTGATGATAAACATTTATTCCATCTCTTTATTTATTTATGTAAGCATATTATTTTTCCTTGTTAAATAAAATTGTGAAAATAATAACACATTATATATTTTACAAATATTCAATATCTAAGTGCAAATTATTCAACCTTTCACAACAAGATACTAGATGTTGAAGCAATCAATGCATTAAATAGTATGGTTCACATATCATAAAAAACAGTCTATTACATGAAAATTGTGCAAGATAATATGATACCCATAAACATGAAACACATAAGCATATCTATAGGAACAATGTACTATTGATGACCGGCTAGTCTATCTGTTTATCATACTTGATAACTAGATGTATTGCTCACTGTTACAAAGAAAACTTAGTAGAAATAAAACCCAACACTCGCCTAAGATTTCATGAATTAGTACCCACCAACTCTCCAACACATCTCGCACAATTTGCATGCAATGGAATAAACATGTATTTAGTGCTTCATGATCAAATATTTCTCAGAATATATAATGTTCCCTTATTTTTCCAATTTAGTTAAACAAAAATGAATAAACCATAATTTTCAAGCACAAAAAATATTTGCTTAAATCCTGACTATAGGAGAAAGGAAAAAATATTTTAAACAACACAATGTCATTGGCCAAGTGACTAATTGGAAAGCAAATGCAATGGATGCAATAGTAAACTTGCCTATCGACAGGAACCAATAATAGACCTACTCAAACCATCTATGGGTAAAACACAAAAAATGCTTCAAACAATACAATTTGATTCGCCATGAAAAGCTTAAGAACAACAAGCAATTATTTCAAAAGAAAATTCAACAAATGCAATTGTAAACCTACCTACCAACATAAACTAACAATTGCAATAGCGACCTGCCTTTCAACAAAAAAAATTTTTGTGCTTATGAATTACATGACATGCCATTCACTATGCACATTTTTCTATTCAGTAAGTCAAATTCTTAAACCAAGCTTCTCCTTTATTGTCCACAACTCTTCCAAAGCATAAATTTTATGCACATTGGAAGACTTAAAATTCATTCGAAACAAAGGGGAAGAATGTTACAAGAATCTGACCTTCCAGTTCCTTCTTCAACAACCAAGTATATTTGTGCTCATATAGATGTCTTCCTTAAACTCTAATTGCAAATAATGGTTCCTATTATAGGGACAAATAAGACAAATGAACACAGTCCATGACATATAATACACTTCATAAACATGAACCACAAAAAGATCAATAAAATTTGCAAAAAAATAGACCAACACGATAATTTTTTGCAAACATTCCCCCTTAGCCATTGTAACAACAACCAAGTATCATAAACACAGGAACAAGGCATTCATTAGTGGTGCACTGCCATAGAATAACAAACATGCAAGACCAGAACCAAAAGCTAAAAACACACAAGATTTTAAACAAACAACAAAAAAAAAAGCACAAATAAAACCTAGTACTCACATCAAATTTCATGAATTAACTATGCACTCACTACTTCTGTACTCACCAAGCCTTCAACACATCTCACACACTTTTCTTTCCAAGCCTTGTTGATACCCAGGGCTACCCACACAAGCAATACACACATAATTAATGCATTCACATGCCTATTATCCCCTGTCATGCATATGTAATCCACTGTACCCATTTGCATCGTTACCCCTTGTAACAACAAGCAATACTTCTAGTTATCAAGTGTCAAAAACACACAACCAAGACATTCACCACCAATGCACTTTTGTAGAGTAACAAACATGCAAAAGCACAACCAATAGCTAAAAAACCCACAAGCTTTTCAAAAAACCATAAACAAACAAGAATAAACACAAACAAAACCCAACACTCACCTAATATTTCATGAATTAACCATGCATTCATTGCACATATACCCGCATGCAAAAACACAATGAATAGCTACAAAACCCATAGTATTTCCAACAAATAATAATAAAATGAGAATAAACACAAACAAAATCCAACACTCGCCCAAGATTTCATGAACTAGTTATCCGTACACTGCATGTGCACCCGCTGACTTATCAAGTATCACAAATACACAGCCCAACCATTCACCAATAGGGCACTTTTACAGAATAATGAACATAGCTAAAAAACCCACAAGCTTTTCAACAAACGATACACAAATGAAAATAAGCACAAAAAAAAACCCAACACTTGCCTAAGAATTCATAAATTAACTATGCATTCACTGTACATGTACCCACATGCAAAAATGCAATGAAGAGCTAAAATACCCACAAGCTTTCCAAAAAATGATAGTCACACAAGAATAAGCACAAATAAAGCCTAGAACTCGACTAAGATTTCATGAATTAGCTACGCGCTCATTGCATGTGTACCCACATCACACCAGAAATTTCCCAAAGCGTTCAATTTTCCCTGTAATGCTTCTAGTTATTAAGTATCAAAAACAAATAGATGCGCCACTCACTAGTTACACACGGGAAGCACTGCACAGAATGACAAACGTCGAACACGACAACCCACAGCCAGAAACACACAAGCTTCTCAACAAATAGTAAACAAGCAACATGCAAATTAACCAAGCATTCTTTGCTTATCTTCACACCAGTTGTCCAACACATATCACGAGGTTTGCATTTAATGCATTAAACATGCATTTACTGCTTTAGTACCGACCAACCCACCGCCAAAACTTGCACTACATGCATCCTTGATTAAATATTTGCCACAATATATAATGCTCCCACCATATATAAAGTTCCCCTATTTTCCTATTTTACTTAAAGAAAAATGAAAAATTGACCTACTCAAATCAAGAGAAAAAGAGAAACCATAATTTTCCAGCACAAAAAATATGTGCTTAAATCGCGACTATAGGAAAAAGAAAAAAATATTTTAAACAAAACAATCGCATTGGCCAAGCGGCTAATTCAAAAGAAAATGCATCAATTGCAATAGTAAACTTGCCTATCGGCAAGAATTAATAATTTAAAAAATAAAATAAAATAATAATTAAATTTTAAATTTAGATCCATCCCTCACTCTCTTATAATCTCAATCCTCTTTGTTATGCATATATCCTTTAAATCATAGTAATCTATTTTTAGAGTGCAACATCAAGGTGATGGTGATTCTCACTTGTGACTTCCTTGTTTCTTCATTCTTTCAGTTAATGAATTCCAAAGTTAATGTTAATTAAGTTATGTGATAAACTATTTGTTAATATGACCATAACTATGTTGGTTAGGTATTGACAGTCTAGTTCTCTGCATAAGGGCTTGGCATAATTTTCTTACATTTTCAATGTTTTGATTGTCCTTTAACGGAAGTATATCATATTTTATATTTATTGCATGGTGCAATTTTACATTTTATTACATTCATAAACTCCAAGTTTCAAAATATTTAAATCTAATTGTAGAATTTTCATATAAGGTTATGAAATGTAACAATGAACAAATAGACACATAACATTTGGATTGGACAAAGTATGAACAACACTAATCTATTTTCAGTTAACATTCACAATATTTGATAACCATTTCCTCACATCTTCAGTTGATATGCCTGAATATGACCTTTTTGCATTCACAATATTTGATAACCATGGCCAAAATGTGACCAAAAACATTGGCCACTGATATGGTAGACCAAGTACCTCTATTCCCCATAAGTTGTATGGGATTCCTTATGGTTTTCAATTCCATAGCCACAACCTCATCAACTTCAAAATTTTGATTATTTGAGCTCCATAGCATCACATTTGGTATCACACTTGCTCTCTAATTCTATAATATGTGCCCCTCACTCTCACTAAAAATATTTTTTTGTCCATCATCATATTACCTCTCTTCTAATCTAGAATACTACCAAACTTATTTCACACATCTAATAAATTCCTACAAGTGCTCCCATGACTAGCAAGCTTAAACCTCAAGGATATGGTAGGTCACTTATTCCCCGTTACTCTCCACATTAATGGCAATAATGATGCATTTATTCTTTCCCCAAAAGATGCAAATCTAAAGTTAAAAGACTATATGACAAGAAAGTGGGGATTTTGGGTAGTCATTCAAATCTTTTAGAGAATTATAGAAATATAATATATATTTTTTTATCATAATGTCTTTCGTAATATTTTTATGAATAAGTTTCTACTTTATCATTTATAAAAAGTCTATCTTAATATTTGAAAGCAACTTGAATCACTAAGCTGTACTAACATCTCTTCATATGCATTTTTTTTTGCAACAACACACTCATACGTATTCCCATGTGCAAGGTAGCTTTTATTACTTCATTCGTATTCAGACACCAAAATGTTACATTCATTGACACAACTAGAGCCCTTTTTCAATGAAAATTCATATCTATGTCCACATATCCTTTTTGTTTACCCTATTAATTAGAATCACCTTGCCTTCCAAAGGTATTGAAAGTAGAAAGAAAATTCAAACTACATGGAGAAGATAAGAAAATCCAACATAAATATAATCCAATACAATATATGATCAATCTTAGAAGATCTAGGTCAGTAGTTTAAGAAGAAAAAGTTGATACATTTTAACTTAAGATAATTGGGTGACCTCTAGACAAACTATGCTAGAAATTGATGAAATAATGCATCCAAATTTCAATCGAGCATTTGGATACATATTGGAATATTTTTATTACTACGGATCTAATATAAAATTAGAAAACATAAATCCAAACTAAACTTCAACATTGGGTGACTTAGGGACTCTACATAAACCTTTGGCATAATCCTAATTATTAAGTCAAATTTTGATAGAGTGATGAAGGGATAACCCACTAATTATTAAGTCAAATATGTACATTTTTTCAACATGTAGGGTACTTCAACTTCTGATCCTTTTGGTGACAATAACCACATATCATGTTGTTAAGTTAGCATCAACTATAATAATTAGTAAAAGGTTTTGATAAACCATATATATTGCAATATAGTTCATTGGGTTTCTAGACAAAACAAGGTTCAAACTTATTATCTTGCTGTACAAATTCACCCCATCTTGATAAGATGAAAAATATTTTTTATTTTGTACAATTAGTTTTATTTGGAGTAATTTATGTACTTGTATTATATGAAAATCAAATCATACCCTCCCTTGAGAGTAAATTTAAATTATATGTTGTTAATAGCATAAATAATTTTAACCATAATATCTAGTTGTTAAGTTGGCATCACATAATATAAATTGTAAATAAATTAGAGGTTGGAGTTAACCATTCTTGCCTATAAATCATAATTGTACAACTCAACTTGGGACCAATTAATTTAACCTTGGATTACAGGAGAAGTAAACTTTGTAAGAGTAAGCCTTTATCTTTGTTTAAACAATGTATGTATAGCATTTGTTGGGATTTTGTCTATGGTTGTTGCTAGCCATTAAAACATCCTATCTAGTAATTCATTATGATACAAGCATTATTAGGAAGTTCTTCAAAGGTTTCATTCATATTTCTAGTTTAATTATTATAGATTTTTTTTAAATATCATAAAAAGCCTAAATTTGAATCATAGGACCTTAGATATCAAATTTGAAAATAGTTTTGGATGATTCACAGAGCTTTTGGAACATTGATATGTCTATCACAAGAGTTCAAATAAGAGATGATCACTTTAGTGGTATTAATTTCATATTTCTATTTCGGTAGCACCCTCTTATTTTAAGTTGTCTTTGAAATAAGACTTAGTGTATTAGTATTTTTTTAGGGTGAAAATTAGGAGGATATTTCAATTATTCTTCTATTTATTTTGATTTATTTTACTATACTTATTATGTTTGTGCAAAATCAACATCTATATTTGTTTAATGTAAGTTACATTATGGGCCCATAACCCATAGATCCTTGGATTTATATTTTAAATTTAGAGAAGTGACAATAAGTTTGTTGAGAATAATAGGATATAAAGCCATAGGGGCATGTTATTTCTACATCTTAAACCTTGAAAATATTGTGTTTTTTAAGTGCATTGGCTAGAATGAAATAATGCTTTATCAATGCCCAACATAAATTTTCTTAGGACAAGACATAGGGACATGTTGAGTTTTATAGGGTGAGAGACAACCTCTAAGAAAATTTAAATTATAAATTTATATTGATTATTTTTTATATACACAATCTAATAATATTGTATATCAATAGGTGTCCAAACCTAGGGACATATTTCTGGAATGACATAATATTTCCTCTTCTTGTGTACCAATAGTCATTTAATGTTTGAAGATCTATCTCCAATATGGATTGTTGAGAATAATAGGATATAAAGCCATAGGGGCATGTTATTTCTACATCTTAAACCTTGAAAATATTGTGTTTTTAAGTGCATTGGCTAGAATGAAATAATGCTTTATCAATGCCCAACATAAATTTTCTTAGTATGAGACATAGGGACATGTTGAGTTTTATAGGGGAGAGACAACCTCTAAGAAAATTTAAATTATAAATTTATA
This sequence comes from Sequoia sempervirens, assembly GCA_007258455.2. Classification (NCBI taxonomy): domain Eukaryota; kingdom Viridiplantae; phylum Streptophyta; class Pinopsida; order Cupressales; family Cupressaceae; genus Sequoia; species Sequoia sempervirens. The sequence continues at coordinate 185,256 of VDFB02166787.1, read as the reverse complement.
CTGATTATTTTTTTATACACAATCTAATAATATCATTATATCAATAGGTGTCCAAACCTAGGGACATATTTATGGAATGACATAATATTTCCTCTTCTTGTGTACCAATAGTTATTTAATGTTGTGAAGAGATCTCCAATATGAATTGTTGAGAATAATAGGATATAAAGCCATAGGGGCATGCTATTTCTACATCTTAAACCTTGAAAATGTTCTATTTTTTAAGTGCATTGGCTAGAATGAAATAATGCTTTATCAATGCCCGACATAAATTTTCTTAGGACAGACATAGGGACATGTTGATTTTTATAGGGTGAGGCCTTACTCTAAGAAAATTTAAATTATAAATTTATATTGATTATTTTTTATATATACACAATCTAATCATATTGTATATCAATAGGATGTCCCAAACCTAGGGACATGTTTATGGAATGACATAATATTTCTCTTCTTGTGTGCTTGTAGTTATTTAATGTTGTGAAGAGATCTCCAATAAAAGTTACATTCCACTTTATTTGAGGGTTACAACATGGTTGTCAATCTGAGGTATCCACATTGTTATAGCCAGAACTTAATCCAAGAACATAATTGAACAAATCTTCATCCTAGAACTAAATTGAAATGTAATTAACCTAGTCTCTTAAAGGAAGATTAAAACTAGTATTTCTTTATGAAGTACTCTCTAGGTGGTAATAATTTACTATTATTCTATTGTTATTTAAGATGAATTGTAAGATTATTTGTATCATCTTTTGTTTTAATTTGTACATTGTTATTGGTCTTGATCAACCCAATAACTTTTTATAGGACAAATATTCTATTTGTACATTGATTTTGATATATGAAAAGAGGATATTCATGTAGTCTAGAATGCATGAATATCATCTTGGTATGTATGTTGAAGTTATAGATTATAAGTTTATGCATAGTAATTATTGTGTGATCACATTGTAATACTTTTGAAAGAGTTACATAAGAGAAAATTGATTAAATTGAAATATATGTGATTAAACATATAGAATAGCCTTAGTTTCTTCAATTGTAAAATTCTTGTACGTATGTATGTACAATTCTTGTCATAATTTTGATTGATAGAAATAATTCTCTTGAAACAATAAAAGAGAGAGATCTATGAATTAAAAGAAAATGTTGGCAACGCAAGGGCATACAATTGAGAGGGGGGTGTGAATCAGTTGTCTCAAAAATTCAAACTTATTAAACTTATTAACCTTATTCTCAGATCTGATTAACAACCATGAAAGCATAAATCATCAACACATCATAAACACACATAACACCAAGATTTTTATGTGGAAACCCTAGGGTGAAGCCACAATAGTGGTTTACAATTGAAGTGAGGAAGGAAAACTCACAAAAAATGAATGCATGGCAAAAAAATTGATTTTAGGGGTTAAGCTGTAACCTAGGTTGAGGCGAACCTTACTCCTAATCACTTTAGGCCAAAAAGCCATCAAAACCCCTTATAGAAGGGGGTTCAAATGAAACACAGTTCGGCCAGAACCCATAGGGGTCATTACAAACCCTTATTCACCATCCCTCCTAAGACACAAAAACACAAATTTTGGCGCCGGGCTTAGGTTGAGGATGAAAATGGAGGATTCTTCACAAAACCAACTGGAATTAGGTAGTCCTCAGAACGAGCTATCCAACGAATATAATCTTAATATGTTCTGGTTATATTATGTATTTGTGTTTTAAGTTTTATTAAACATTTGTTTTCCAATGAAAATGAAGGTCTCTATTCTGCACATGTGGAAAAATAGCGGATTATCCAAAAGAATTAAAAATATTGGTGCACTAGATATTAAAGTCCTTGGTCAAAAATAAGAATTGAATTTTTGATATATACAAAAAGTTATCGTTATCTTTGATCGTATATATGCAGTTGTAATTAGCTTGACTTGAAACTTGATTAAAGAAAAATATTCAATAAAACTGTCTAGCCAGAAGTGGAAGCACTAGATATTAGAGTTACAAATTTAAATTTGAAAAGGTAATTTTATCCTTCATGGAAAAAAAAGTTATGCATTATCTGATTCGTCACTTTTAAAAATGTTGTTTTGAAAAAACTAATTTTAAATTGGGAGATGGAAAAAGAAGTGCAATCTGATTCAAAAATTTTGAAAAATATATTTTTAGAATCTAGGAGCAAAATCTGTGAACTCTAGTTTTTCATCATCTTCAAATTCTTCATGGTTTAGCCACTATAGGTGCCCGAATGTGAAGATTTAGTTTTAAAAAATAATTTTAGTGTCCAGTTTGACCAAAAATTGTAAACCACTATTGTGGGATCACCCCCTATTAGGGGAAAAACCACGGTGGAGGTTAGTCCACAAGATTATACCCTGTTAAAAGTATAAGAGAATAAATGAGGAATGCACATGCATTCAGACATACTGCCTAGAGCTCACTGCTCAATTACAACAAGGCTTACTGTCCAAGGAAGACACATTGTCTTACTAGAAAGATTTGGATTACATCCACAAGATTAAACTAAGAAAATAGCATCTGCTCATGCCTGATTATAGTTCTGGTTAAGCAAAAAAAATCTGCTCACTCTTCACACACTTAACTTCTTCCTTCGAATGATTAGAACATTATTCGCACATAGGAATCACACAATTCGCTTCACACTTCACTCACACACTTATTCAAATGATAAGACAATCACTTACATATATCCACAACCAAGAATAACATCATCTACATGTTGGCTTCAATAAAATATAAAAATGAATACAAATTGTCAGCCAAAACATAAATAATTATCAATGTGAATCAACCACCGTCGACCACAACATAGTGAGGACCCAAAATAATATCCTCAAACATGAAACACCTTCAAAAATTATTCCTCGAAGATCCACAACATGCTACAATCACCCAGCGAGCCAAGAACATGAAAAACATGAACACACAAGAGAAAATCTCCATTCACGAACACATCAATCAATGCAGACGTGCAACAAAGATAAAGCACGATCTAGAAACATCAAAAAGCATCATGAATAACTAGAGAAGCATCCACAACACTTCACATTACCAAAATCACATCAACTTCTTTCAATAATACCAACTGAAGCAACAAAAAAAATGTCAAAACACAGATACTCATAACTCGATCAAATCTTCACGCGGATCTCTAAAACTTAACGTGGATAAACTAGATATACTCAACAAAAAATCCTTTAGTCCACAACCTCTAATCATCAACATACTGAGCTGGCCAACACTGGCAACCTGTAACTTTCTTTATTACAATTTTCTCAATATCCTCGACATATACAACCTCAAATGACATTAATACTAATAGTGTTGACATCAATGACAACCACATATCAACAACATCCAACAATCTCCTCCTTTGGCATTGATGGCAACACATGATGTGAAAAACACCATCAACCCAACTTTCTCTTAACACTTTCTCCTCCTTAGATTTTGACTCTTCTCCCCAACTCTTTCACATGACTCTTCTCTCCACAAAGTTTTTCACATGAATCTTCTCCCCCTTTGACATCAATGAAAAAGATAAAAATTATCTTTCTCACACAAGCTCTGAACACATTTCAAAACATCTAACTACTCCCCCTGAGTAGTAGCCACCACAACATCAATCCAGATCAAGATATGACTATGAAATGCACAGACTGATGCAAATCAATGCATCTTAGTTCTGATTAGGAGGGGTAATCACCCCTAACTTCCCTTTGAGATACTAAAATGTAGCCTTAGGAAAAGGCTTAGTAAAGATGTTTTCAATCTGTTCCTTAGTAGGCACATGCTCCAATCTGACTTCCTTTTCACTCGCCTTCTCTCTCAAAAAGTGAAACTTGATAGATATATGCTTGGTTTTTGAATGCATCACCAGATTCTTAGAAATGTTAATTGCACTTGAATTATCACAAAATATAGCAATAGGCTCATCATACACAACTCTGATATCTTTCAACATCTACTTCATCCACAATACTTGAGTAAAATTGCTAGCAGCAACAATGTATTGTGCCTCTGCAGTAGATAAGGAAATGACATTTTGCTTTTTACTTAACCACAAAATCAATTTCTTTCCCAAGAAAAATGCACCACCACTGGTACTCTTTTTTTCATTCACATCTCCTGCCCAATCAGCATCAATAAAGGCACTCAAAGTAAAGTCATCTTCTTTAGGATACCGTAGGTCAAAATCAACGGTTCCCTTCAAGTATCTGAAAATCCTCTTCACAATAGTCACATAAGATTCCTTAGGATCAACTTGAAATCTAGCAACAATGCATACAACATTCATGATATCAGGTCTAGTTTGAGTCAAATAAAGCAATCCACCAATCATGGATCTGTATCTAGTCTAGTTTTCTTTCGGAGAATCATCATTCTGAGTCAACTTACATCCGGTCACCATAGGTGTACCGACTGGCTTTGAATCTTCCATACCAAATTTCTTTAGCAATTCTTTCACATACTTGGACTGAGATATAATGATCCCTTTGTCTAGCTGAGTAATTTGCAATCCCAAAAAGAATTTCATTTCTCCAATCATGGACATCTCAAACTCACTTTGCATCTCATCAACAAACTTCATGCACAAACTATCATCTCCTCCAAAAATGATATCATCAACAAAGACTTAACCAATCAAATCTTTATCATGATCAATCTTGAAATATAAATTACAGTCAGCAGTACCTTTATTAAATCCAAGTTTCAATAAATACTTATCCAATCTGGCATACCATGCTCTTGGGGCTTGCTTAAGACCATATAATGCTTTCTTCAACTGACAAACCATATCTCCTTGATCAATCAATTGAAATCCATCAAGTTTCTTAATATGCACTTCTTCTTCCAATTCACCATTTAGAAAAGCTAACTTGACATCCATCTAATAAACCTTGAAGCTTTTGTAAGCAGCATAAGCAAGAAATAATCTCACAGCTTCAATCCTAATAGCAGGGGAAAAAGTTTCTTCAAAGTCAATTCCTTCCATTTGTGAATATCTTTTACATACCAGTCTTGCTTTGTTTCTAAAAACTTCACCTTGCTCATTCAGTTTGTTCCGAAAGACCCTTTTAGTTCCAATTATATTTTTGTCCTTAGGTCTAGGAACAAGAATCCATGTATCATTTTTCTCAATTTGATGTAGCTCTTTTTTCATTGCTTCCATCCAATGTTCATCTTTGCATGCTTCATTAACACTATTAGGCCCAGTCTTTGAAATCAAACAATATTCTTCTGCAATTCTTCTCCTAGTTTGAAGACCTTTGTTCTTATCACCTATAATCTGATCTTCTGAATGATTCAATCTTACATACCTTGGAGTCTTAGGATGTTCTCGAACTTTAGGTTCTTGTGTTCTCACTTCAACACTTTCACTAGTTCCTTATTCTTGGCTTTCTTGATTCACCAGAATTATCTACACTTGATTCTGAGTTTGAACTGAACTGACTTTTTGATCATCTAAATCATATCCACAGGTTCCAGAGGGTCTAACTGTGTCTTCATCAACCTTGACATTAGCACTTTCAACTACTTTCCTCAATCTCTTATTGAAGCACCTGTAGGCTTTACTTTTAGTAGAATAACCAAGGAAGATACCTTCATCATTTCTAGCATCAAACTTTCCTATATCTTCATCTCTTTTGATATAGCATTTACTCCCAAATTTTTTGAAGTATCTAACAGTAGGCTTATGACCAAACCATAGTTCATAAGGGGTCTTACTAGTATCACCTTTGATATGCACCCGATTGAGAGTGTAAACAATAGTACTCACAACTTCTCTCCAGTAGATATGAGGGACATTTCCTTTTAGCATCATAGTCCTAGCAGTATCTAGAACTGTCTTGTTCTTTCTTTCCACAACTACATTTTGCTAAGGGGTACGCGAGGCATATAATTGTCTCTTTATCCCATGTTCTTCACAAAAAGAGTTAAACTCACTAGAAATGAATTTAACACCTTTATCTAATCTTAGACATTTAATCTTCAGATCTGTCTCTGTCTCAACTTTAGCCTTCAAAATCTTGAATTTCTCTAGAACTTCAGATTTTTCTCTTCAGAAAGCAACCCACATCAATCTAGAATAATATTCAATGAGTAACATGAAATACCTGTCTCCTTGTAAACTTATGACTCTAGAAGGACCACACAGATCAGTATGCACAAGTTCCAACACTTCATTTGAACAATGTGGTTTGCTCTGAAACGAAACTCTAGTTTGCTTCCCTAACTGACATTCCTTGCATATGGTATTAATAGGATTTACCAACTTAGGAAGATATCTCACAGCATGAGTAGAACTTATCTTGATAATATTGTCAACGTTTGCATGACACAATCTCCTATGCCACAACCAACTTTCATCAACTTGAGCAATCAGACAACTTATACTAGCAGCATTCAGGTGAAAGATATTACCTTTTTTTGTACTTGATGCAATCACATTTCTGGAACTCCCCAATATTCTACACTTTCCATTCTTGAATTGAAGATTGTATCCTTTATCAACCATCTATCCAACACTTAAAATATTATGCTTCAAACCTTCAACTTATAGAACATCATCAGTATTATTCTTACCATCAAGAGAAATGGATCCTCTACCACATATTACACTAGCTTTATCATCACCAAATTTGACAACACCACCACCATACTTTTCAAGACTCACAAATTTACTTTTATCACCTGTCATGTGATGCAAGCAACTACTTCTAATCACCCATTCATCCTTTTCCTCAATTCTGGCTGCCAGAGCTTTCTCAACATTCATGCAACTAGTAGATTCAATAGGTATTGGATCATTTTCTTTGATAGCAATAAATACCCATTCATCTTCACTTGCATTCCCTTTATCAAATTCATCATCTGTCACACCTTCATCAACAACATAATAACACTTTCTTTGGAATCTAGGCTTGTTAGGTCTTGGCTTAGGAACTCTTTCTGGACATCTTGAGGCAAAATGACCTATCTTATTGCATGAAAAACATTTAAGAAGCAATTTCCCTTTATACTTACCTTCTCCTCTAGGTACTCTTTTGACAAGAAGTGCTTCAAGCTCATCTAGCTTTCTCTCTTTTTCTTTAATCTCTCTCATTTCTTCCTCATACTTGAACACCTTTCTAGAAGAACTTTCACCTGTATCATATCTCTGCTTATCTTTTCAAGAGGTAGCTAGTAGCTTTGAATGAAGATTCTATCTTAGGAAGAGCATCACCAAACTCACTTAACTCAAAAGTAGCAAGCTTACCAATCAAAATGTCTCTAGTTACATTTGTCACAGTTCAGATCTCCTCAATAGCAGCAACTTTATGTTTGTATGTAGTAGGAAAGGATCTAAGCACTTTAGCAACAATCTTTGATTCTTCTAATGTTCCACCAGCACATCTGATATTACACACAAGTTCATTCACTCTCTGCATGAAAGCAATAATGTTCTCATCTTCACCCATTTTCAATGTTTCATATTTCCCTTTTAGACTTTGCAACTTAACAATCTTCACATGAGCATCACCTTCATACAAAATTTCCAACTTTTTCCAGATCTCATAAGCAGTCTTCAAATCCATTACATTAGTCATCTCAGAATCAGTTAGAGCACTCAACAATGCTTCCATAGCCCTGATATTGTACTCGACATCTTTGATCTCAACAGAAGTAGAAGGAGCATTTTGTGGGATGACATACCTATTCTTTGTAATGTTCTAGTAGGATTCACCAATGCATCTCAGATGACACTCCATTTGATCTTCCATAGAGAATAATTTGTTCCATCAAATCTTGGACTATCCTTCTTATATGTCACCACCCTAGATCACCTCAAGCTATTAAACTTCTTCAAAGGAACCTGCTCTGATACCAATTGTTAGCAACATAAGGGCAGACAAATGAGTGGGGGGATGAATCAATTGTCTCAAAAATTCAAAATTATTAAACTTATTAACCTTATTCTTAGATTTGATTAACAACCATGAAAGAATAAATCATCAACACATCAGAAACACACATAACATCAAGATTTTTATGTGGAAACCCTGTTAGGGGAAAAACCACGGTGGAGGTTAGTCCACAAGATTATACCCTATTAAAAGTATAAGAGAATAAATGAGGAATGCACATGCATTTAGGCACATTGCCTAGAGCTCACTGCTCAATTACAACAAGGCTTACTTCCCAAGGAAGACACATTGTCTTACAAAAAGATTTGGATTACATCCATAAGATTAAACTAAGAAAATAGCATTTGCTCATGCTTGATTATAGTTTCGGTTCAGCACAGGAAATTTGCTCACTCTTCACACACTTAACTTCTACCTTCGAATGATTAGAACATTATTCGCACATAGGACTCGCACAATTCACTTCATACTTCACTCACACACTTCTTCAAATGATAAAACAATCGCTCATATATATCCACAACCAAGAATAACATCATCTACATGTCAGCTTCAATAAAATATAAAAATGAATACAAATTGTCAGCCCAAAACATAAATAATTATCAATGTGAATCAACCACCATCGGCCACAACATAGTGAGGACCCAAAATAATATCCTCGAATATGAAACACCTTTAAAAATTATTCCTCGAAGATCCACAACACTCTACAATCACCCAATCGGCCAAGAACATGAAAAACATGAACATGCAAGAGAAAATCTCCATTTGCGAACACACCGAACAATGAAGACATGCAAAAAATATAGAGCATGATCTAGAAACATCCACAAGCATCATGGATCACCAGAGAAGCATCCACAACACTTCACATTACCAGAATCACATCAAATTTTTTCAGGAACACCAACTGAAGCAACAAAAAAACTGTCAGAACATAGATACTCATAACTCGATCAAATCTTCACGCGGATCTTTGAAACTTAACTTGGATAAACTAGATATACTCGAAAACTAACCCTTTAGTCCAAAATCTCTGATCATCAACATACTAAGCTGGCCAACACCGACAACCTGTAACTTTCTTTATTAAAATTTTCTCAATATCCTCGACATATACAACCTCAAATGACATTAATGCCAATAGTGCAACATCAATGACAACCACATATCAACAACATCCAACAGAAAATGATTATATATATATATATATATATATATATATATATATATATATATATATATATATATATGAAGAATAATTGTATTCAATATCAATTTCTTTAATTATTGATTATGTGTTTTTGAGTTGTGATGCAGATGTATCACATGCTATTGAGGACAACAATTAATTTACAGTGGGAGAATTGTTATATATATATATATATATATATGAAGAATGATTGTATTCAATATCAATTTATTTAATTATTGATTATATGTTTTTGAGTTGTGATGCAAATGTATCACATGCTATTGAGGACAACAATTAATTTACAGTGGGGGAATTGTTATGTGACTTTTTCCCCAAAAGGAGAGAAATCTATGAAATAACCATTTAGAATTAAAAGGGAGATGGAAAATAAAAGATATTATGATCCTTTGGTTAAAAGAGAGATTAATAAATAATATGTATAAACACTCTTTAAAAAGGGGAAGTATAATTATTTATTTAAATAATTAATAAAAGGAAACTTTTGGGAAAGGGTGTGATGGTTTGGAACCCACCCCTTAAAGCATATATAAAGCATTTATGTGAGACTTGGAAAGGGGTAGAAAATTCAAGGAGAGAAGAGAAAAAGGAAAGAGGAACTAAAAGGGCACAAAGGGGTGAAGGTTAGGGTCATGGGTGGGCATTGAAATGTTTGGAGAAGGGGTACACTGTGTGTGCCCAACTCAGGGTATAGCGTGCACCCGAGAGTGTCCTAGCCAGGGTTGTGTTTATGCTGTGAAGGTAGGTTGGGTTCTGTGTAAGAATCAATTTCCTCTGAGGCTTTTTATGCTAGAAGAAACCTAGACCTATAACCATTCCTCTGAGTATCAGATAGCAACCTTTCTGTGACTTTCAAATAAGTATTGAGAACCATTGATTTGACAATAGTAGGAACATTGTCTATATGATTTTGGTGTTAATATGATTATTTTGTGGAGGTGTTATTACATTTATTGTGTTAATTATTTAATTGTCACATATTTATAGTTTACATTGATTATTCACATTTATTTTGAAACATTACATAATTATCTTAACTCTAATATTTATTATATTAAATCTATTGTTATTACTTAAAATAACTATTGGAGAAAAGTGACGTCACACTGCAAGCACACACAACAACCTTTGCATGGGATTACCATGACATGAAGGGGATAGACCCTGACTTGTGCATGTAGAGGATTTATATCAATGATGGTTTTAAACCCATAAGGAAACCCCAAAGGAGAATGAACCCTGCACTCAAAGACAATTAAATCAGAATTACAATTTTTTTTTGATGTGTGCTTTATCTATCCTATCTCTAAAAGTCAATGGGTGTCACCTCTAGTAATTATTCCAAAGAAAGGAGGAAAGTGGAGATTGTGTGTAGACTACCAAGAACTAAATGCTGCAACTAGAAAGGTCCACTTTCCACTCCCTTTCATTAACCAAGTACTTGATTCATTAACAGGCAAGAAGTACTTTTCCTTTCTAGATGGATTTAGTGGCTACAACCAAATAAAGATTGCCCAAAAAGATCAAGACAAGAAATTTTTTACATGCCCTTGGGGCACATATGCTTATTTTGTCCTACCATTTTGGTTGTGTAATGTACCAACCACCTTCCAGAGGGTAGTACTGAGATATTCTCAGACTTTTCACATGATTCCTTTGAAGTTTACATGGATGATTTCACTACTCATGGGAATGTATATGATGAAGCACTTGGAAATCTAGATAAGGTGCTAAAAAGTTGTCAAGAACATAACTTATCCCTGAGCCATGAAAAATGTTTCATGATGATGACATAAGGGATTGTATTAGGACATTTTGTGTCAAATGAAAGAATTCAAGTGGACCCCAACAAAATTGATGTAATCTCAACACTTCCTATGCCTCAAAGACAAAAAGATGTTAGAATTTTCCTAAGACATACTGGCTATTACAAGAGATTCATTCAAGACTTTAGCAAATTTGTAGCTCCACTATTTGTTTTACTAACCAAAGATGTAGAATTCGAGTGGACAGCTGCTTGTCAACACTCTTTTGAAGCACTCAAGGCAACATTGACCAAAACCCTTGTTTTGAGAGGACCAAATTGCACCTTACCTTTCCATATCCATATAAATGCTTCTGATTTGCTATAGGAGATGTACTTGGACAAAAGGAAGACAACAAAGAGTATGCCATATATTACATCAACAAAAATATACAAGGGGAAAAACTTAATTATACAGTGGCAGAGAAAGAGATGTTGGTAGTGGTATATGCAATAAAACAATTAGGCATTATATTATAGGATATCTAGTGTTCATACATACTAACCATACATCAATAAGGTATCTAATGAAAAAAATAGTGGTTGGTGGCAAGCTTGTCAGGTGGTTATTTTTGCTTCAAGAATTTGACATTACCATTGTGGATAAGTCAGCTAAAGAAAATGTAGTGGAAAATTTTCTATCCAAACTAACAACCAAATCTAAAGAAGATGTTGATGATTCATTCCCAAATGAGAAAATTTATTTTCTCTATCTTTGCATACGCCTTAATTTGTAGATATTGCCAACTATCTTGTAGCAGGACAAACGCCACCCCATTTCTCATCAAGAGAAAAGATAAAATTAGTTCACAAGAGTTTTCCCTACTCCTGGATAGTTGAATACTTATTTTACATAGGCCCAGACAACATAATGAGGAGTTGTATCAAAGAAGATGAAGTATATGAATATCCCCAGAGCATGCCGTGATGAACCCTATGGGGGACACTTTGCAACAAAGAGGACAACTCTTAAGATTCTCGACACTGGATACTATTGGCTAACTATTCATAAAGCTGTAGTGAAGTATACTAGGGGTTGTGATAGGTGTTAAAGAATGGGAAGGCCAACAAAATCAGATGAAATTACATTGCTACCACAATTAGCAATAGCACCATTTGACAAATGGGGATTAGAATTTATTGGCCATATATCACCAACATCAAAAAACAAAGAGTACATACTAGTATGCACATATTACCTTACAAAGTGGGTGGAGGTTAAAGCTCTACAATTTGCAAGAGATGGTAATGTGGAAAAATTTCTCTATGAGGACATATCACAAGATATGAAGTTCCAACAGAGATTGTCATAGAACAAGGACCCTAGTTTACATTAGAGCTGATCACAAAATTAGTTCAAGAGTATGAGGTCAGACATAGGAAGTCAACACCTTACCACCCATAAGCTAATGGGTAGGTTGAAGTTACAAACAAGGAAATTAAAAACTAAAATAAAGATAAATAGGGTAGGGTATCCCAAAATGGAAAGGGTAGATCCAAAGAGGGACAAAAGGTGATCCTATCTTTCTTCAAATCATTAGGAAATGAGATTCACATCAAACATTGATTATCAACCCTTAGGTGAGTCAATCCAAAATGTGAATCTACTGATTTCCCTTTTTGCTAGGATGGGGTTCTAGGTCAAGCAATACTTTGGGGAGACAAATTTGACATAATAAACAACTCTAAACCTAGATCCACAAAGTGCAATGAAGAGATTTATCATAAAACAGAAAGAAACAATAAACTTTCTAGAAAAACTGATAGTAATAAATGTTATGCACCTGTCAAAATTTGTTTTTTCTGCAACCCTAATAGGGACTCATTCGCCCTATGGAAAATGGGTCCTGGTAGACTTTCCTGAGAGACTCTAAATAAAAAACTATAGCTTGTGAACTATGAAAACCTGTTGCATCTTTGTATCCCTAACATGGACTCATTCTTCCTATGGTGAATGGGTCTTGGTAGGATTTTCTAGAAAACTCCGAATATGAATTTGAAGCTCCAAACCTACAATTCCTTCATATAACTTGAAATCTCCACTTCTGGATTTGGATCTACCAATAATTTGTAAAATAAATTTGATGTTTGTTGGTGGATAAGGGATTTGCCTCAGTCAAACCCCAATTTTGGTAATTAAACCTTGATGATAAATAGAAATATGAAACATTAAATGTGTGTGCAATCCTAACCTTAAGTGTGTCTAAAATTAAGATCTCTAATGATGCAAAGAAACCCTACTCAAGTGTGTTAGAATAGGATCCTAAAATGAAACATCAACAATGCAAAAAACCTACTTTAGGAGATCTCAAATCCCCTTAATAAGTCATAAATTTGAATATAGAGTGACAATAGAAGATGGAATCACTTAGGAAACAAGTCATTAGGCTTGGTTGAATCTCATGGTGCTTCTTCCAAAACCTAGAATCCATCATGATTCTCCATAGGCATCTATCATCACTTCTTCAATAATGCTTACTCTTTGACAACAAAATGAGCTTGAAGACCTACATAAAAACTAAAATGCTGCTCCAAGACTTCACTTTTTCTTTCTTCTTGAATATGAATGCACTTGTTCTCATGAAAATTTCTTAGATTCTTCTATTGAAACACTCTAGTGTAAAACATAGTAAAATAACCTTGTATTTATACATAACTTAATATTAATTTATGAAATTCAAATATCATAAGCCGACATTGAATTATGGATTTCAAATTATTAAAATACCTCCAAAATCATATTTCAAAAAGGGGTCCTAGGTCTAAGTGAGGACCCATTCACCATGTGGCAAATGGGTCCTAGGCCACTTACCTAAGACACACATCAGACAAGGTGAAATGTTATGCAAAAATAGGGTCCTACGACCAAGTAAGGACCCATTCACCATGTGGCGAATTGGTCCTAGGTCACCTACCTAGGGCATACACCTTCCAAAATTAAGTGTTGTGTAATAGAATTTATGAGTTTCAGGTTTTATCTCTTGAAAACTATATTTAATTAGGCTTGGATTTGAATTAAAGGAGCTAATTAAGGAAAATTAACCTCAATCAATTAATAAAGCCCTAGATTAGTGTGAAAGTGTAAAGGTACACCTTACAACACCCTAAATAAGGCACTATTAAGTCCATTTAATCTAAAAGGGCCCTAAGCTTAATGTGAATATGAAAAACATATTACAACACTAAATTAAGGCAACATTAAGCTCATTTTATTATTAATTATTCCCAAATTAAGTGTGAAAAAGGGATACTTTTTCTAGCACTACAAAATCATTCTCACAAAGATAGTACAAATTCATAGGAAGGATTAGGTAACCATGTTGCCTAAGACAGTTTGGGCCTATAGGACAGCTTGGAAGACCACAAACAAATTTACACCATATGAATTGGTGTATGGGAAGAAAACAATACTTCCTATTGAATTTGAATACAAAACATTGAGGACAATAGTTACATTGGGAATGGACTTGTCCACAGCTTAATAGGAGAGATTACACAACATAAATGCACTTGATTAAATTAAAATGGAAGTAATACACCACACTAAAATTGTCTAGAATCAAAGAATTTATTGGCATGATTAGTTCATAAAGACAAATAAATTCAATGTAGGTGATTGGGCTCTCCTTTATGACTCAAGATACAAAAACTACAAAGGGAAATTACAAACTAGATGGTTGGGTCCATATGAGATAAAATAAGTGTTTCCAAATGGAGCAGTACTGTAGACATCTAAATTTGACCACTTATGTTTGGTCAAATTTATCCTTTTTCATCCAAATATCCTCTTATATGCATTAATTAAGTAATACTACTATTATTTAATTAATACCCCTAAAGTCCTCTAAATCTCTAAGGTATTTAGTTAAATAATTAAATACCTTACCCTTTATTCCCATTTTCCTCAAAGAATTAAATAAATAATACATTTATTTAATTCATCACATATCACATTCTCCATCACTTTTTCTTAATCATAATCTACCTTTTAATCCCATCATTAGGGGTGTGCACATGTCTAATCCATGATTAAGATGTGTCACATCCTCCAACTTTTGCAAGTTGGATCCTGATCTTCATTAACCACCTAACTGTCCTCTAATCATTGATTAGCTAGTCTAATAACCCCTTTGGTCAACTCTCCCCATCTCCTAAGGAATTTTTAATTCCTTTTTATCTTCCCAATGTCCTTTTGAGGAATTTTTAATTCCTCTCTCATTCCCCAAGGAATTTTTAATTCCTTTTTGTCTTCCCAAGGTCCTCATGGAATTTTTAATTCCATTTACAATCCCCATGTCCTTTCCAATGGAATTTTAAATTCCATTTTATTCATCCAAGGTTTCTAAGGAATTTTTAATTCCTTTTATCCTCCCCATGCACATTAAAAAGGAATTTTTAATTCCTTTAGTCAACTCTTCATCTTAGCCCTTGATCTTTTTCCCTCTTTCAATCTCCACCATCCATTTGATCTTCTTAGGTTAAATGGCTAACACTTAGCCATTTTGTTCCTCTCCTTCTTGCATTCTTCACAATCTCTTCTCATCCAACCCTAATCCTAAGCACTCATCATCTCCATCTTTCAAGCTACCCATCTTGCATCCATATCAAAAACCTTTCATCCTTTCATCCAAATCAAGCTACAACAAGCCGTTATGTTGCCGAAATCGATCTAGGAGTACACAATCTAACGAATCAACAAAGCCAACCAACCAATTGACTTGGGCAAGGTAAAATCATTGTTTTCATCTTTTTTGTGTTCAAGTTTAACTCGACTTATCTTGAGGTGTTGTTTTGTGTTGTTCTTTCTTTGCATTTCATTTTGTTTTGCATGATTGTAGGTTAGAAAACATGCTGCACACAAGTACAACTACACAATCGATCATATCATGTTCTCATTACTGGTTAATGGACACAGATTGAAGCTTTACAAAAAGTTATTGTAGAAGGATGACTTCCTTATTTCATTAATTCAATAGTTTGAACCTAAAGTTGACAATTCAATAGCAGAGACTACAAGTTCTACAAATGAATCAGTGAATGAGCTACATAGGTCACCAACTAATGTTTCACAGGTATTATTCTACTATCTCTTTCAAATGCACACACTACACATGTGAAAAATGACAACATTTATTTTTTGGAAAAGTCAAAGAAGAAGTAGTTTCCTGTAGCATAACACCTAAATGTGACAAACTTTCAGAAGGGACCTATTACTACAAGCACCCATACCACTTGTCTGAAATTCATTTCATATTACCACCACATCCATCACATATCTATAATTTCAAATGACATCCATTTGTATATGCAACCATATATATTTCATTATATGCATTCACACATATCATTTCCACCACCTTTCTCATTTACCACATACCATGCATTCATTTCACCTCACCTATTCCTTATACTTTGCAACCTTTTCATTCCATCATTCACCACGCATCATTCATATGCTATCATTCATTTCAAATTGTCTCTACATGATTTTTATTGCAATTATGACAAGTCATTTCACATTCAACTGCAAGTTATCAACAATCACTTCACATGAGTTCAATTTCATTCCAGTACATTTCTATAGGTACACGCATCAAATTCTCATAATTAACATAGTGATGATTAATTTTCAACATGTTTATACATTACTTCATGCATGCTTCATATCTAAATTTATTTCCCACTACATTTCATATAATGCTCCACCAAAACCATACCACTAAGTGTGGACACTTAATATCTTTAGTTGGGGGGAGGTTTCCTTATTTTCTTGATCTTCAAAAACTCTCTGCAAGCTTTTTGGTTGTTTTATTTTTCCTCCATTTTTTAAACAATACAAGTTCAGAGGAGAGAAAGAGGGTTAAAGGTAGCTGAATTGTGAGGTTTCAAGCATACAAATATTGTGAAGGTGGTGCAATTGGAGTAACAGATAGATAATTAAGGAATTTTAGAACAACAACAATATTATGTGAGGTGACATTATTCATAGGGAACCAACAACACACGCCTAGTTGTTAGAAGATAGGCTAGTATTACCCATTTTACGACATGTTGGTTGGTTGGATTATTTATTGAAGCTTACAGAGTGTAATGAGGTCATGACACAATAGTTTGCTACAACATTACAAAATAGTGAAGCAATATTGAGAGGCTTAAGGATAGATGCCTCATAAGCCACCATTGCTAAAGTATTCGGTCTGCCATGGGAAGGAGAAGAATTTCTAGCTAGGGAAGATGTTATTGTTGCCAGGGATGAATTTAGGCAGCTAGGAGAGAACCTAAACTCATCTTCTCAAGGTACTAAAAGTTTATCCTTACCCTCGATTTAGGATTCAGTTGCTTCTTACATAATCAAGTATTTAACCTGTGATGGTAGGAAATCCTTGTTGTATACAGTCCATTTCAAGTTATTGAGTCATCTTCACCATGATAAGTGTGTGAATGTTCCAAATTTTTTGTACAATTTGTTGAAAAGAATGAGCTCTGAGTATAAAAGGAAAAGGAATAACACAACATTATCACATTTATGTTTAGTCACATTGTTGATAAAAAGGAGTTTGAGAACTCAATTTTCACATGTTTCATGGGAATTTTTCTTAAATTGCAACCATATCAATAGTATCCTTGAAGAACCTACAATCCTAGAAATAGTAGAGGAATCTATTGTTTCAGAGAGGGAGTTTCCCTCTGGCTCCCCTATTGCGTCACCTACCCGCAACATAGGAGAGCCAAAGGAGTAGGTTTTTCAAGGCACTCATCTTGCAACCACTATCGAGCAACCCACAACAGAAGGCAAGGAAGAAACCCCTATTTCTAGAAAAACATAAAGCCGAGAAAAGGAAAGGTGGATCTTCTTTTGCACCTTCCACGGGGCAAAAAAAAGACCCACAAGGCGGTCACATCGACCCAAAGGAAAAAAGGCCAATGAGGGGCACATGCAGAAGAAAGAAAGATGTTACAATTGAAATAGACTTAGAACCAAAGGGGAATTCCTTTTGTAATGTAGGTACACCTATTGCACAGTCATGTTACTATACAAGTACCTTTGAATCCAATTCAAAGGATATTTTTGTTGCAAGGAAAATGAGAAAAAGAACCCCAAAGAGCCCTGATTCAGAGGGTAATGAGTATAAAAGTGAGAGGGATGCTAGTTTTTGGAAAGAGATGAAAAATTATTTGTTGAGAAAAAGGATATTAGAAAAGAATTGCAAGAGGCTATGGAAAGGATAACGCAATCAGAAAATTTGTTGAAAACACACCAGCAAAAAGACAGTGAGAGGGACAAAATAATTAAAGAGTTGGAGGAAAAGATTAATAAATTTGAGCATGGGTATAGGTTGGATGAATTGACACAACTTGCTATCATAAAATTAGGAAACAAGGAACTATTACCCTAGGGCCCAATTCATCCACTTATAGTTCCCTCCAGGCCAATTTTGGTATCCTTGGGTGTGGAATTATGGAAAAGAACCCTAAAGTTCTTTGAGAAGAAGGAATGTGAAAAATAAAAAGTTGAATTGATATCCAAACATACTAGGGAACTTGAACAAAAAAAGGTAGAAATATAAAGGTTGACAATGAAGATTAAAGAAGTAGCAGACAAGGCTGCACAAATTCTAAAGTGTAGACCTCTTCCAAGAGTTTATGCATTATTTTTGCAGGAAAAATATTTGTGTTTTCAGTTCAACCAAGTGATTAGTGATTTTCCAATGTCAATGAACATAAATTTTTTGTTTTTAGATACTTTCTTTGACTCTACACTAGATATGTAGGACCAGTGATGTGAGTTATACTTGTATAACTTTGTTCTCTTAGATCAAACTAAATGGAATCCACTAATGTTTGTAGGGGATTTAAAAATTAGAGCATTAGCCCCTTATATAAAAAATGAGCATCAAAGAGGTGAAATATTACAAGAATATAATGAGAGGGAGAAATCTATTGCTCTATAGCTAAAGAAAGGATCAAAAGAGCCAAACATAATCATTGATCAGTGGTTAGAACTCTTGGATTACGAAGGTGTGGGAAGAAAAATAATTAGCATAAGATAAAATGACTATATCAAGACAAAGCAATTGTTGGAAGTTTGGAATGTTGGAAGCTTGATTTGTTTGTGAGTTGTTTGGGTATTGTCATTGATGTCAACCCATTGTATGAAGAAAGTGTTGGAATGTTGTCGGTGTTGATGATGTCAACCCCTAGCTTTGGAGTTGTTGGAAGTTTGGAGTTGTTGGTATTGATGTCAACACAATGTTGCTGGTGTTGTCAATGATGTCTTACTTCAGTATAGTTGTAGAGGTTGTTGGTCTAACTTGGGTTTGGAAATATTGTTGTAGTTTGAAAGTGTTTCATGTTACAGATTGCAGAGATGTTCGTAATGTTGCTGAGGAAGTTGGTTCACTTGGTTTCCAAGTGTTTTTGAGAAATTGAATAAAAGAGAGTTCAATATGATAGAGTCGTTCCTAGTGTTCTACTCCGCATTTCTTCATGCTTGAAGATATTCTCATGCAGTTTGGACGTGATGATAAAAGGTATTCATAGGTGTCACATCCAGAGTTTTAGGTTCTGGATCATATTGCAGTGGAATATGTGTTTGACAATATGTCTATTTGGTGAAACAAGGTGTCTAGGAGAAATGAGATTACTTCGCATTTCTTTGCGGTGAAGGTTCTAGTGTTGCGGATCTATGAACGTGCTTATAATTTTTGTATCTACCTTCCCTTGAAGTTTCAGGTGTTTTTGTGCTCTGCAAAGTTGTCTAGTGTGTCAGATGTTTGTGTCGGTGTGTCTAGTTGCACCAAATGAAGGTGTTCTTGAGTTTCAGGTGGTTGCAATAGCTATGCAAAATATTTTGATGATGCTAGAATATTTTTGAGATGTTGTATGGATATTGTGGAATGTTGTTGTGTGGTCCATGAGATGTTTCTAGACCTTGAGAGGTGTGTTTGGAGTCACTTGTTAGTGTTTATGTAGGTTTGGCTGACCTAACATGCTAGTGCTAATTGCGAAGGATAATTGTTGTTTGAGGAAGTGTTGAGAAGCATGTTGATGTATATTTGGGTTCCAATTAAGTAATGGCATGGTTTGGCTTCAATTATTTATATTATGGAAGTGTTTAGTTCTGACCTATTTGGTGTTGCACAATTGAGGTGTATACGTTTCCTTAAGGTTGACCTAATTGAGATTTTTTTAGGTCGTGAAGGGTATAAATGCAAGGAAAATTGTTGTGTGGGTTAAGATCAGAGTGTGTGATGTGAAATATGTGAAAGTGATCAAGTGTAATCATCTGAATGTGAGCCTTAATGCCTATGACTTCCTAATGCAGTGAGCAGAAGGTGTCTACATTTTATTCTGTTTGATGAGCTATTTGTGTTTCAGTGGAACTGTACCTTTGACATATGAGAGATGCATTTTCAACCATTCAAATTGGAAATGAGCCATCCCTTCTATTCTTCTTTCTTCTAGACAGTGAGTCCTTTGGAAGTGAGCCACCTGTAATGAGCCTTTCTTTTATCTTTTTGGGTAGTGAGCCCTTGGCAATGAGCCTTATTGTATTTGGTGTTGTAATTCATATAATAGTGAGCTAATCCTCATCGTGGTTTTTCCCTTCTTTGGTTTTCCATGTAAATCTAGTGTTCTTATGTGTTTGGATGTGTTTGCATTACTGCTTTACATGTTTACATTATGTTAATGCATTTTAAGGGTTTAATGGTGGATAAGGGTTTAAGGGATAATGTAGATCTGAATGTTAATGAGGGTTTTATATTTTTTAAAGTATACAATTGATTCACCCCCTTCTCAATTGTCATGTGCATCTAACAATTGGTATCAAACCATTGGGTCATGGGTTTGATCCCCTTAGGTAATGCTTAGGGGGAGATTGTTGGCAGATGGTCAACGCTCCCCTCAAGATTCGTGACAAGGGACTAATCATCTCTCGTGCGATCCATGTCTCTACCATTTGTATCAGGCATTGATAGATCGATCTTTTGACTCAACAAAAAACATGGGAAACCAACAACTAGATACAAGACCCATTAATCAAGTATTTCAGTTTGTGAAGAAGAGATGGGAAAATCTAACCCATAAATTAAAGAAAAAGGAACCACACTCCCTGTATAATTTTATAGCCATTATTAGAAGAACTCAAAAGTATATAAAAATTTCCAAGGATAATGGACTTAAATGGTTTCCACTCACCTTTCATTCACCTTTTCTCCTCTATCCAGTGCCACATTGGATAGGGAGGAACCATGATGAAATAGAAAAAATAGAGAATATGAGGCTGACAAATATTTTGTGTCAAAAAGGCTACTATCTAAGATAGGCAAAGGGAGTTAATGTGGTGATAGATTTAAGGGAAATGACTCTCTAGTACAACTTTTGGTCTTAACATTTCTTAAGGACAAGAAATACTCTAGTTGGGGGGAATGATGGGCCTAAGGAATAGCTAGTTTTCTTCCTTTTAGTTTATGTTTTTCAACATTTCAAGATGCTTATCACATAGACAATAATGAATCTTATATATCTTTTATACATCCTAAACCAAACTTTACCATGTGAAAATATAATTATGATATGATGATGTTTGCATGGATAAATGTGCGAATGTTTATGAAATTCAATTTGATTTTGTGTTAATTCATGGTTGATTAATGATGTGTATACTTTAGATGAAACTAATCTCTTGCAGCTAGAAGAATTGTAGCCTGTAGCAACTGGATTGACCAACCCACAACCAAAAGATTCCAGACAGATTGCAAAGGAAAGTCCATAATGTGACAGTTCTAGGAAATAATGAAGGCAATTATTGAAGTGGTCAATAGCGAGTCACCAGATCATCCAATAAAATGACTGGAGTAAGAAATTTGTATTGATAAGGAAGCCAATATGACTGTTCTCACAAAGCACGTCTTTGTCAAACCGTTAGGGCAAAGTGTCAATCATATTTGTCTTCTTCTATCTTTTTCCGTTATAGTTTCAGTTGCAAAGACTTCGTCTCTCTCTATTTTGAATGAGAGAAATTTAAAGTCAAAAAAGTTTAACTCACAACTTTGCATCAACTTTTTTAAGACACAAATACTACTAATATTATTTCCCCCCTTAGTATCTTATACAAAGATCTACTTAAAAGGAAGTAAAATTATTTAAAAACTCTCCTAAAAATGTGTCTTAACTATTATAATTTTGTGGGATTACAATAGCAAGGGCTAAAGATAACACCCCTAAGATTTTAATTGTTGCTTGATATCAAATCATCTGTATTAAATAACTTCTATATTTTATCTCATAAAAGAACACCAATAACCATATAATCATATAACCATTTATCAAAATAAATATTTTAAAATTTTATTTGCAACAACTTTTCCTCATAAAATCAATAGTTATAAAATTGTTTTTCAACAAAAATATCATAAAATTTATTGAAAATTTGAAAATATCCTCACTAAACACAATCCAATTAACTTAAAAATCAAACTATCTAATTATAATTTGATTTTTGTAGGTTGTAATGTCCTTTATCTTATCTTATTGTAAATATACCAAAGATTTTGTGCAAATCATACTCCCATTCAGATTATGAACCCCTAATATGACCCAAAATATATAGATGATTTAACATTGGAACAAAAAGTTTTATCTTGTAGAGCTTTTATTTTTTAATCTTGTAGCTTTAGATTCTCAACATGGACCCTCATAGCCTTGAATGCTTATCCAATCATGAAAAATAAACAATACAAAACATGACTATATGCTCTACCAACCATGCATCAACCAACCAAGGGATTGAGATCACTTGCATAAATTAGGTAGTCTAGAAAGATTTGACAATAGACAAAAATCTAGCAAAATAAATATCCACATAAAAAGGGGCCTTCCTTGAACACATCATCAACGTCTGATTAATATTTCAAATGAGAAAAATGTTAAAAGAATAGAAAACATCACGTAAGCAATTAAAATTCCTTTGTAAAGAATTCTTATCTCAAATTAATTCCAAAATGTGGGAAAGCAATGAAAATAAAAGACACAATTCTCAAATTAATGAATACCTTATGGTAGATGGTGACCCATAATATATATTAAAAACCCTAAACATACCTTTACAAATTTGACCACTCCAAAATATAAAAATAATGGAAGGGTTTAGTTTATCATTGAGTTGTAATTTTAGTTTCAATTAATATAATATCAACGAAATATTAGTATTATTTATGTGTGTAAAATATTTGGTGAATTTGTTGCATTATAAAGAATATGTCACAAGGTTGAAATGAATGAATTTACTTTTTAGATGGTTGACGTAATGTATTTGATGTTTGTGTTAGGAAAAAAGGGGTGAGGTGGATGAGTAACCTTGTGGATGACTATTGTTGCTCCCATATTCACCATTTGCAAACTTGCTTGATCTTTCTCTTTCTCTCTACCTTGAAACTATATTTTAAGGATTTAGAAACTCGATGAAGAGGAAATATCGATGGGATACAAATGATGGAGATTTGATTATTATATGGAGGGATTCATGAGTATGGAAGACTCATAAAGATCATGTTTATTTAGAAGAAGGTTGTTGTATGATCCTATTTTGAGAATTTATAGTTGATTACAAAGATTTTGATCTTGAATCTGATATAGTTATGACTAGAGGGTCCAAAGGACCATCCAACTGTGCAACCAACAATAATAAATACACATTAAATGACAAAATGACACAAGATATACCCTGGGAAAATCCTTAGTGAGGGAAAACCCCAATCTTCTAAAGATTTTTTATTATATTGATTTCATAAGCAAAATTACAATATATCGCAATGGTTTCCTATGAGCACTAACACATAAATTTAGAAACACCACTTTGTAACTTGTCACAAATGAGGTCACATAATGATTTTTAGTACAAGAACAACACTTCGACATATACCAATTTCACTTGTTCAAAGTGCACCCTATATCATACTCACTGTTTCCTCACTTGAGCTCTTAGTCATTGTTCCCTCATTGTTGTACTTGTTACACCTCTACTATCTCCTAGTCTTCTTCGCTTGCTTATAAATAGCTTGAAACCACATATATACCCTTCATCAACTTCCCACACGATTTCCATTGGCTTAAAGGTGACACAAAGCTCAAAACCACATGAAACATGTCTCTAAATAAAAATAACAAACTTACAATTCCAAAAGTCCAACAATGGTAAATATCTATGTGGTACAACACAAACCCCTCTAATGATTATCCTAACCTTCCCAAATATTGGAGTATAATAGTGAGCAGTGTGTGTATGCCTTTCTTTAGAATATCGAGATGGCCATACATAGCACTCTATGTGCATGTTGGCCCTACAAACAGTAAAATCCTAATAGTCTCACCTCTGTGTACTTTGAAAGAGGATTTGGCCAAGAGGAAGAAAAATTGTATAAATAGACAGGGCTGGGAATTGCTCTTAATATCTTGACCAAAGCCCTGTGGTTTCAAGAAGGCCTAAATTCAAATAAGCTTATTATAACTAAAAGATGTTTGCAGCCCCCTTTGGACTATTTGAAAGAAATGACTAACGTACTTGAGAATAATGTGATCCTTAGGTCTTTTGCATTTACTCTATTTCTTCCATCTGAAGAAATTTTAACAAAAATAGTTATGCTGAAATTCTGTCATTTCAGACCTTACCCTAAAAATGGCATAATTAGACAACAATCGAGCCCCAACTCTTTATATTTTACTTTATTTTGTTCAACCTAAACAATTTTTAGCTAAAATAATTTGCTTGATTTGTGGCCTAGTGATACACTTACTTGAAATGTCCTTTTTTTGGAGTTTTAGAGTACTTGAGAATGATGTGTCTTATGTATATTATTTATTCATTACTTTATTCAATTTAAAGAAAATTTAATTGTTTTGCTCGATTCAACAAATTTTTAGTATAAATGTTATGTGCGCCTTTTGATTATTTATCTCTAAAAATTCTGAATTATTACAAAATTTGTGTTTCCTAGAACATGGCGATTCTAAGCTCTTTTGATTTGAATATAATTTTTTTCAATTGAAAGAGATTTCAACTTAAATGTTGCGCTAGATTTTTTCGGGCACCTTGACAAATGAACTCTCCGTCTTCATACTAAACCAATTTAATTTCCTAAATTACTTTTATATAAAAATTTATTAATATTAGTTAACAAGCACACAAAAAATATGAATTTTAATATACACTCATTTGGACAAGTTTTAGTGCACAAAAATAATTAGCGAATTTCACAATATCAATAACATACTCCAGCGTCTATCTTTTTCTTTTCACTTGATATAGTCTTCTATTTCATTTGTTGTGCTTTTCTACGTTTAATACAAAGTTTTAAATTTCACCTAAAATTAATCAATATATACTAAAAACTTACATTTTAGTTTTACTATTCATTTTACAATTCTTGAACCATATTTTCCTGCCCTCTTCCAACCAAAAAGCTCCTTACTTGGCGGCAGGAACATGACGCACTGCATCACTTGTATTTGAAATGAAGTATTCAAAATAGTTGATTGTAAATTGTGGAAGCATTTAGATTTGTAGATTTGTAAATATTTTAAGATTTTTTGTGTATTAAGAGTTACGTTGGTGAACAAGTTATATATAGTATGAATTTGAAAGTTTTTAGATTTGAATATGTAAACATTTTTCTATCAACGTTTCAAGTCATACTCTATGATCTATCATCATATCAACATTTTGAATCATACTCTATGTCTTTAGATGTAGTGTTTCAATTGTTCAAGAGAACCCATCAAGTTTGGTAACAATTATGCTTGTTCAATTGTCTACTTGAAAATTAGTTGTACAATAATTTTTTTTCTATGTAAACTGCTTAAGACTAACAAAACTCATATATTTTTGTTGTTTACCCATACTTTAGCCACTAAACTAGGTACAAAGTTTATAGATAGAATGGCATTTGCCTATGATTAAGACCTAATGGAAATTCTTAAATCACAAATGAACATGAAAATGAAAACCATGCCCATTTGAATGCATCTATGCATTTTGTGATGAAAGGGCATATGGCCACTATTTTACAATCTACAACTAGATATGGCAAAAGAATGTGTGATTAGAGTTGAAACATTTGTATGGTTGAGTTCAATATATGAAATTTTGGGTTGAATCTTGTGTTTTCGTTCTATCAATTGGCAGCCTTCCTCCTTAGATCTAGCTTGATTATGGAAAAATATAAGCCTTACATAGCTAATCTTTCTTGCAAAAGTTGTTAAAGTTGTCATGTGTTTCTAAGTTTCAAGGGAGAAGATGTGAGAAACATTGTAATTGGTCATCTCTTTGAATCTCTCTATGGCAAGACAAAATGTCTATAAAGATGGTGAAAATTTGTCACAGGTGGAAGAGATTTGGTTGAGTTTCGAAAGAATGATTCGCTAGTGTGATATATATAAACATTGTTAGAGGTCGATAATTTTTCTATAATCAAATCCTTAATTACATAGAAAACTATACAAAATGCATGCATTGTATTAAAAAAAATGCTTATAGGATAGATATTAGTGCAATAATTTTTATTTGTTTGTAGGATAAAAATCAGTGCAATAATTTCTATAGAAAAATAGTGAAAAATAATTAAAACTAAAATTCATGTATCATAGTTGAAATTCTATTTGTTAGAAATTTATTAGAACTAAGTCCTTAAATAATTTATTAGAACTAAATTCTATCTCATTTGAAATATCGTATCATAGTTGATCTCGACGTGAATTTATAGAAATTAATAATTTAAATTGAATCAAATAATATATGATAACTACGACAAAATTGAAACATAGATTCTAATAAACATGCATGTGCTAAAAAAATCAAGGAAATAAAATGCACATGTCTAGGCTTTTATTAGGAAATATTTAAGTGATTATGAGCTCATAGATATTATGAACTTTCTTAACCTTGATCAAAACCCCTTGTTTAGAAGTAAGTACAAAAGACATAAACAAAACACAAAAGTTGCATCAATAGAGGATAAGTTGAAAATAATAGAACTAAATCACACAAAATAAAAGTGTATGTAGACTAGGCTACAAGCACAACCTAATCTTATATTAGTTTTCTCTTTGACCAACATTTATCATAGACTTTAGAGTGTAGATCTAGTTCTATGTTTAAAATAATAGAAACTGCATGTCGACACATCAAAATTGATAAGGAGTTCAACATCTATTTCCTTCTTTTAAATTTGTCATGACATTTTTTCTCAACTTTGATATTTTAGATTTGATTGTTTTCTATTACCTAAATATTCAATTAGATATTAAATTAATAGGAAGTGTATTTTATTTCTCTATAATAATATTCTAAATTTTATTCTTATAAACTATAGTTAAATGTGTATTATAATTTTGTTTCTCTGTAATAATATATTATATATTTGATTCCTATAAACTATATATTGAGATATATATATACTATTTTACTATATATAACATGTAAATTTAATTTCAAAGAATTAATTTATTTCATTTACATTGTTTGTTTTATTTTTATTTGAAAAGTTGTTTTTATTTATTTAAGAATGATTTTATTCATTAAATATGTGTTTTATTCTATCTTTTATAGTTAAAGTGAGGGTTACGACCCTTTCCCTTTGTATTAATTAATAAAAATATTTTACGTATATTATCTATTGATAATAAAAGATTAATGATAAAACAAGAAGAAACTAGAAATCATAGTCATTGTAGACTCGTGATAAACACCATCACAAAGTGTGAGCCTTTTACTATGTAACATGAGTATTTGTATACATGGTCAATGAGCCATTGTCAATCAAAACTACCTAATAGAACTGAACTACATATATGACTAAAATTTAGACATAGATAAGTGAGATACCAAAGAAAGAAACTAGCTTAGTAATACCCTTGCACTAGACAAACTATAGGATTTTCAACATGGTAGCTATAGGCCAAAAGAATGTCCTTTCTCTTGACCAATGAAACATGGAATAATCAAAGTCTACAATTTGAGATCCATCCATAGGATTTTCAACATGGTAGCTATAGGCCAAAGGAACTGTCCTTTCTCTTGACCAATGAAACATGGAATAATCATAAGTCTACAATTTGAGATCCATCCATAGGATTTTCAACATAGTAGCTCTACTAGGCCAAAGGAACTGTCCTTTCTCTTGACCAATGAAACATGGAATAATACATTGCACCTTCCATTTCTTAAGCTCTCCATTCAAAAGAACAACTTCATTTTTTTGTTCTTGGAAGTTGAATTGGATAATCCCATATTTTGGTGAACTCCTACATTCCCAAACCATGCCAAAAACTAAGTAATTTAACCCAAAAGATCATTGATTTAATACATTCTTAAACTTCAAAATTCACACAAATGCAGATTTCCATATTATGCCTCGCATATTAAATGCCTCTATTTTAGATCCTCTACTCCTAATGAAAATTTGAAAATATATATAACCAAAGAAAGCAGAGAATTTGATCTCACTAGCATGTGTGGTTCATTTACATTCCATGATTTCATAACCATTTCACGAAAGGGCTTATCTGATTTGAAAGGAGCAGCAGATTCCGTTGTCATGTGCTTCCTAGAGGAGAAACAATGTCCATGGTTCTTGGATGAATAGCCTGCAACAAATTAACTTTGTTGTCATACCAGTTCTCCTAATAAAAATATGATCTGAATAACTATTTTGAAAGATCAAATAAATTATGGAGCTTAAAAATTTAATAAAGTTCTGTATTTCTGGAAAAAACTTTTGCTTACCAAGAAAAGAGGATTTCCTTTTCTCGTTGTCTAAACCAGTGTTTGTTTTCTCAAGCTGAAGAGCACTGATATTTTTCACACACCCACTTCTTCCAAATATCTGAACCTTGAAACACAGCTTCGATATATACTTGAACACAACAAAATCTCCCAATTGCAGCCAATGGTAATTGACAAAATTTTCACACCCATCTCGGAATTCCAGTCGATTGTTTGTACCCAATAATTGTACATCCCACTCCTGCCCACTTGGGCCTTGCAAAACCATATGTTCCTCTCTGTCATTTATAAGCTGTGAAGCAAATGCAGGAGGAATGTGCTGCAGTAAACACATTACATAATTTGTTTTTACAGATTCTAAACAGTGTGTTTTTACAGATTCTAAACAGTGTATATGAAATCAAAACATGGAATGCAAAATTTACCAGTTTTTCTGCAAAGTCTCCAAGCATAACTTTGAAGAAGGAGACACACCCATCAAAGCGCTCTTTCTCATGGCGTTTACCATGATTTCTAAAACATTTCAAACTGCACATCCTGCATGGTATAAAAAGCTCCCCGGTTTCTTCATCTTCAATGGCAAACGCAGATGCAAAGCTTATACAGAGCACATTTAAAATCCCGAAACACCTACATGCATGAATAGCCTATAACAACAACACAGCTCTTTAAAGACTGACGTGCACTTGAAGTTTATGTCAAGTAGAATTAGAAAGAATGACAGTATTGGCGAGGCGTACTGGGAAGGATTCCTGCTCTGGCACGTAAAGGACTTCCTCATGAGAGGTCTGAATTTCTGACAAACAAGTTTGACAGAGTTACCATTTGGAGGCGCTTGTTGTGACATGTCTACAAGCTCTATACGCATGGAGTTGGACCACCTCGCATTGTATTTTTAGAAAACTAATCACATCACTTAGGGTTATAACGTGTGGTACTAATGTGGTATTCGAGTCATAAATAGTAGGGCGTGTGTGAAAGAGACTGAGAGACGATATTCCCTAAATACAATTAATGGAGATACATTGAACTTGAGCATTGTCAGTTCATATAAATTTGCCGATAGTTTTTTCCTGCTTATGGGATATCTTTATGATTTATGGGTCCTTTGTGCATAGTTTTTTCCTGCTTATGGGATATCTTTATGATTTATGGGTCCTTTGTGCACAGGGCATGGGCATGTGTACTATGTCACATGGGTCAAAGAACTTGCTCATCTCTCAAGAGTACTCTAAATTACCTCTTCCATCTTGTTCACCCAAGCTTTCATTTTATTCTCAATCCTCTCTCCCTCCATCTCCTCTAACTAAATATGGACACATGTCCTTTTCTCATCTCCCCATGACTCTCAACCAATATGAGACATTGATCTCATTGTTTAATCTCATTTGTCCATTAGTTTCTCCAAAAACCTGTAAATTGGAGACAACCCACAGCCATTTTAACATATCATCTCTTATGCAACCTTATGTTGCTAATAAGAGAACTCACATCCATAATCCTTCAGCACAACCAGCATTCCATGGTGCAACAAGGATTAGTTTTGTGAGAAATTTGTTTTCATTTACATTTGTTAATCCTTTGTTTAATCTGAATGTTGCATTTGATTGTCGATAAATAGATTAATTTACTTAGTTCAATAACATGCTTACTTTTTCAAGTACATCTCTTTTGCATGTCTCATGGGACCTCTATCCCTTTTTTTTACTAGTCCAACTTGTTTTTTTCTAGTGTTTTTCATTTGTAAGTTACAATTTGATGGTCACATTGTAGGCCTAGCAATTTCATCATTTCTTTCTTGACAGTTGTAGGTAGCACTCACTAACATTTTTTGGTGTTTTCTAGTTAATTAGTATTTGGTTGTTTGATAGGATTTGATTTCAAGTGTCATTATTAAATTACTAATTTTTACTCACATTCTCTCCTTGTGTAGATTAACTATTGTTTTTGCAGGATCAGGCATCTTAGTCACACTATCTTAATTTGGTGATTGTGTTACAAATCAAAGTTTTCATCTTATATTTCAGCAGGTCCATAGTTTATAGAGCACATGTTAGCTTTTGTGTTTGAAAAAATATATTCATAATTTTCATTAGCATATACTCTCTATTTTCTAACAAAAACTAGATTTGCAAGGGTAACTGCTATCAAAATTGTCACTCAACGTAGTTGAAATAAGATCAAACTAAATTTTAACTAACTATTTTTTTTATGTGCATGAATATTATTTTAGTGGCTCCATCCTCTACATTAGTTATTCTATTGTAAGTATAAATTTTCTGTTTTTAAATAGTTTAGTGGTTGCATTACAAATCTACAAATACATGACATATTTTGTTGGTTTCACTATTAGGTGCATTTTTTTGTATTTTTCATTTTTCAACATATGTTTCTATCTTTTAGTGGTTTCATCTTGTAATGTAGTAGTTTCATCATTTCTCAAATCATAAATACCATTAATATATTATTCCTAATCATTCTTATTTATTGTTGTGAGCTATCTAATCCCCTATTTGTGCAACACATAATCACTTTTCAAAGAAAAATCATAAAATTACTAACATTTTACTTGTAGAAAACATTTGTCAAAGAAATTATTTTATCACCAGTCTAGACACACTTCAATTTTTTAAGTGTTTTCAACCATTGTATGATATTCTTGTGGATCCCTCTCAATCATATGATCTCTCCTTGCACCCTTGGGTGATCATGGAGATCAAACCTTAAGTTGGTCTCTTTTCTTTTTTCATTGTTTTATCCTAAGGACTCTAATTGTTTTTCCTTTCCTATTATGTTTCATACAATCTTGGGTGACAATTGTATCATCCTTCTAAGGGGCCTAATTAGGTATTTGATCACTTTGGACTATGACCCCAACTCTAGTGTTCTGGTAGAGTATAGAAGGTTGAGTGTGAATCAAAGATAAACCTCTTGGAAGTAGAAATTTTTTAATCTATCCAAGGTGTCAAAAAATGTATACCTTAGAGAAGTGATGATGTTGATGCAGTGCAACTAGCACTTAACATGCAATTTGACACAAGTGAAACAATGATCTATCACCAACAATGAAAAAAATGCAACAAACTGGATTCACTTGACAACTTTCATAAACTGATTCATCTCAAACAATGATTAAGTGCATTCTAGATCACATTGGAAACATTGCCATGGCAGCCTACAGTTTTTTTACAATGAACTGTCACTAATAACTTTCACAAAACAAATAGTGAATCCAATCGCTTTGGTGAGATTCAAGATAAACATAATTACAAACTTTTCCTCCAATTTTTATGAAGATCTAATGGTGGAAATGAATGTTATTGCATTTTGTTCCTCTTTCTGATCAAATTGCTCGACCTACTTGCTCTGCTCTCTAGCTTGCGTGACTTAAGTTTGAGGACTTTGTGTTGCCTCAACCATGGGTGATTGCTTCTCCTCATTCATCAAGTTGCTAGACTTCTGAAGAGCCCTCTCTTCCTCGAACTTCACATCTTTGCGAACCACTATTTTCCTGAGAGCAGGAATGCGAACCCGATAAGCCTTAGAAGTTTCACTGTATCCAACAAGGATACCCTTTTCTGCAGTTGGTTCCAATTTGGTTCTCTTCTCCACAGGAATGTGACAATACACAAGGCATCTAAAGATGTGAATCTGCCCCAAATCTGGTTTCTTACTAGTGAACACCTCTTCTAGAGTCAACTTGCCCAACACTTTGTGAGGGATCCTATTCTACAGATACACAGCTGTATTGCAAGCTTCTGCCCATAAGAACCAAGGAAGATCCTGATCATGAAGCATGGCCTTGGCTGCTCCAACTATAGCCCTATTTTTATGTTCAACAACCCCATTCTGTTGAGGTTGTAAGGAATTGTCAACTCTTTCTTGATACCTTCCCGAGAAAAAAAATCTTTGAAGGCATTCGAGGTATACTTGCCTCCATTATTAGACCTCAGTATCTTGATCTTCCTCCTAGTTTGATTCTCCACGAGAGCCTTAAACTCTTTGAACCTACTGAAGACCTCATCTTTATTCTTTAGAATATATATCCATGTCTTCCTGGAGAAGTCATAAATGAACGTGACATAATACTCATAGCAATTCAAGGATGTTGTTGGCATGGTACCACACAATCTGAGTGTACAAGATCTAAAATCCCTTTAGATCTAGTGCTGCTGCTTGGAAAATTGATCTTGGCATATTTCCCAAGAGCATAGCCCTTGCACACCTCATGCTTTTTTGCCTTCATCTCAAGCAGCCCCGCCACTATTTCCTTAAGAATATTAAGTGCTCCATGGTGAAGGTGAGCCATCCTCCTATGCCATAATTCTCCTGTCCCTTTACAGATACTAACCAACGCGTGTGTTGGCTCAAACTATAACTGAAACAAGCTGCCATGCCTGACTCCAATCACTTTTGCAACCTTGGAATCTTTGGGACGAATATAGACTTTTCCCCTATCAAAGGTCATGATGTAACTCTTGTCTTCCAAAGTAGAAACTGAGATTAAATTCTTTGTCATGCTAGGGACATACAACACATCCTCCACCAACAAAGGTTTGCCAGACTCCCTCTGAAACTTGATGGTGCCAATACCAATTGCATGGTACTTGGCATCATCTCCGAGCTTAATATAGAAATATAGCTTCTTCTCCTCCAACTTGGTGAAACATTCTTTGACTCTCGTCATGTGGCAAGAAGCCCCACTGTCAACATACCATAGCCTGTTGGCAATTGAACTTGAGAGACAGGCAATGAGTGAAAACTGATTCTCAAATCGTGATGCAAACTCATTCACCTCTATTGTAGCAACAACTTGCTTCTTCTACTTGTCCTTATTTTTCTTATTCAGACATTGACTGGCATAGTGACCCTTTTGATGGCAACAAAAACATTTTATCTTGCTCAAATCTTTCTTCTTCCCACTCTTGGAAGAAGAACCTTTTGTTTGCTCTTTATTGGACTTCTTCTTACCCTTGCTAGCAAGAGCAAGATTTTCTTTGTCTTGACCCTTCTTTGTATGGTCTCCTCAATGAGCACCTTCATAGATCTCCTCCTAAACAAAATCATCTCGAAGCCTTTCCCAATCAGGTAGCCGATCTTTGCCGATAACACACTTGACAAACACTTCCCAGTGCTTCGAAAAACCATTCAAGGCTATATGCACAAACTTATCTTCATCAATCATCTCTCCAACAACAACCAGCTCATCCCTGAACTGTGTCATCTTGGACAAGTAAGAGGTCACACTCTCGCCTTTGGACATCTTGGTATTAAGCAATTTGTACTTGAGCATCATCTTACGACTCTGATAGTCGCTCTGATAAAGTTTTGTGAGTGTATCCCACATCTCCTTGGCAGTGTATTTCCTCAATAAATGAGGAATTAAATGATCTCTTACTTCATCTAGGATAATCCTCTGAGTCTTGGCCTCTTTGACTTCATGTGAATCTAAGGCAACAAGATCATTTGTTGGTGTTGTTACTTCTGTACTAGCATAGATCCACAACCTATTCTCCTTGAGAACAGATGTAATCCGAACCTTCCACTGCAAGAAGTTAGACAGACCCTCAAGCCTGTCTTCATATCGAACACTAGTTGCCATAGCCACAAAAAAAATTGGAGAATAAAATCTGATTTTTTTCCTAAAATCAACGTCACAAATCTTGGCTTCGTATTCAGAGTTTAGTGCTTTGATACCATGTTAATTTCTATAACCCAACAATAGATTAATTGCTCAATAAATTCATAGAATGTAATCAAATATATGATTTATAACAATTAATACAGCTGGGTTAATTAACAGCTAATAACAGTGGAAGCAAAAATAACAAGAAGCCAATCACAAAAAGATAATAATACAAAATTACCTAGGAAACCCCAATGCAGGAAAAAACCTGCAAATGTTGGATCTTCTATTCAGCCTAACATTAAACTTTTCTTTCAAAAAAACAATACAAGTTTGCTACAACAATCTTACATATATAGAGCCCAACTACTTTACTTAGTGTGCAAGAAAAGAATCTTTCCTTGCATTCTTTGGCTTTAAATCACACATAAAATCACTCTTGGATTTATCCTATCCTCACAAACTCGAAAAAATTCTATTAAAGAATAAAAATCCTACTATTGTTGAAAATCAAACTTGAATTGCTTTAAAGTATATCCAACTCGAGTTGCTTTAAAGTGCTTTAAAGCATATCCAACTCGAGTTGCTTTAAAAAAACTCCACATCCCACCTTTCAAGCTACAAAAATCAACAATAACAAATTATTTTACTTGAGAAATGTTTGAATTCTCCAATCATAAATATGTTTAATTTATGTGTCGTAGGAAATATAATGCCAATTGGGGTCTGTAAAATTGTTTTCAATGGTGTTTTTTACGTCTGCTCATAGTTTTCCATGAATTCTGATATATTTTTCAAGTCATCTCAAATGGATGTTGAGTTTAACACACACCTCTCAACTTTCTTGTCAGTTTTCTTTCTAGAGTGTGCATCTTCCTAGAGAAGGCCATCCATTTGGAGAAATTTTGCTTAATTGCATGGGGTTTTGTTGTAGGCCTGAACACTATGCATTGGAATGTGTCTTTTATGTCATTTGTAGTATTTTATTTCTGCAATTATGCATATCATATCCTTATTCTTTGTATTTTTCCTTGCAGAAATTCAGTGATGGAATTTGAATCACATTCACTCAATAAGCTTGTATTATGATTATCAAGGTCTACAATCAAAGTACTAACCTGTAATAGGAACAATAAGAGTATGAAGCTTAGCTATCATTTTACACACTTATTCTTCTATGTTTAGGTTAATGCTCTGATTGTATATACGATTTATATTCTTTGTTTTGCATTGACATGGATTGAAGTTGTCCCTATTTCAAACAAACAAAACAACTCTAAATTGGGTGGGTATAAATATTGCCTCATACTACATACTGATTTTTTGGGACTCTTCAATAAACCTATGCATTTTATTTTATATGGATATATGAAGCATGCCAACAAGGTAATTACAAAAAGGTTTCCAAATTTTATATATCATCCAGCAAATGTGGATATGAGTTGAATTCTAATAGGCATTATAGATGAAAATCTTCAGATAGCATACCTTCTCCTTGTCATTGTCACACCCGTGGTGAGCTATGAACCATCTAACAATTTAGGCTGCAGACATTGTTCAAGACATTTAGCACTCTTGGTCAAAGTTGGCCTCTGTAATTGTCTTTTGACTAAGTACTTAGATTTTCAAAAGCACTGAATTAATTTGTTTGTTATAAAATATTAACTTTTAAATTATCATTTTTGTATGCCCCCTTCCTTTTGCAATTCGAGCATGGTGGTTCATAGTTCATACATTATATTCAACTTTAATTTCAAATGTTGCTATCATGAAATTCATAGTACTATAGTAAAAATAGATCCAATGGAATTTAGAGCAATTAGGTTCTTTGAGCTTGAAACAAGATTTTTGCACCCTTTCACACGAATATATTGATTGTATGACAAGAATGGTCACTACTTTTTTATCTGCTTTCTCCTCTAAATCAAAATGCATCACACTCTTCAACAAGTTCTCAATGCTTGCAAATATAAACGGGTTCCATATTAGGGAGCTGTAAATGTGACAAATCTATGGGGACATTATCATGGGATCCATCATCATCAGCAATGGAATTCTTTGGTATAGGCAATTCATTTTTCACTTTAGCCATTTTATGACTAGGATTTTCACAATAATTTGAAGCTAATGATGGCTTTTGTGCTTCGACTGTCTTGCCAAGAAGGCCATTTGGTACAACTGACAACTGATCAATCTTTTGCCTTGGTTTAAGTTTATTTTTCCTCTCACCCTTGGCATTTCCTAGACCCGATTGGCCACTCCTAGTGGAACCAGATCTGGTTAAGATCTCTTTGTTTTGCACCTTTCCCTCTCTGTCTCTTTCAGTACTCTTTATTTAGCCTCCCCAAGTATAGTAGTACCAAGAGCAGCTGCACCCCTTAGAATGCCACTGCCATTAACTTCTTCATGTAGAATTTCTCTCTTTTTCACACGTGTTGACCACACCTCATCCTTCACAAAAAATTGCTCTGAATAAGACTCTATCCATTGCACTGTGTTACATAATTCCCTATCTCCGTTCTCTAGCTTTTGTTTATGTTGGGAAACAAGACAAGCTGCATGCTCTGAAGGGACAATAGGATTAGTTGCAAACAAAAAAATGAAGGAATGCATTTATGTTACACTTAAAATTGTAATGTTACACTCAATCCACCACCTGGGCCTATTTAAACAATACACTTCCTGAGGCAACAAAAGGGTAACAAAACTCTGCTGCAAGCTTTTAGTGCAAAAGAGCTTTAAAGTAAATCTCCATTCATAATATATGTCTACATTAATAATTTTTATGCCATTAGTATTCAAATAACAAGCATTGGAAGAGACTATCCCCCACAAACAAGAATGAAATGGAAAATTTTAGCACACATATGTACAACACCTGATGTATTGATATTTGAGAGAGCATGAGCATTATCAACAGGCACATTTGCAGTGTCACCTTTGACAACAAAACCAAGTAATTTTTTATCTATCTCCTTTGAGGATTTCAAGAACATTTTTTATGTTAAAGATGCATTTGAAAAGCCGCTCTTTCCAGTCTCTTCAAACATTTTACACTTAGCTAGTGTTCATTTAACAAAACCTAGAGTAGCTTGCTTTTTGTTTCCTACACCCTTACGACCAGATGCATTGGTCCCTTGCAATCCCTGTAAAATAAATAGTTCCCTCAGATGAAAACATAAAAAGAATAGTCATTTCTACATGATAGTTTCATGTAAGTATTTTAATCTGTTATGAGTAAAAATTTAAAGCAGTTTTGTAGTGCCTAACAGTGCCACATTTAAGATATTAACAAATTTAATAATAAGGTTCTGAAACAGGGGTCTTAAAAGAGAAAACCATGTAGCCTTCATTATTAGCTACTGCATAGGATGCAAGCTATGAGGGATGAGCTAGAATTGAAGCATATTTAAATGACAATACATTTGATGGTACCGAGAAAGCTTCACAGAGAAACATATTGAAATTTGATGGAAGCTCTTGTAGTTCATGAGCATACAAAGTGTAATAGAAAGAAATCCCAAGAGGTCAAGATAAAATAGTCAAACAGACACTAGGAGAAGATCTGCCCTGCTAACAGACAAACAACTTAGACAAGAAACCCAAGTTTGTAACAACAATCACTAGATGTCAGCTGAACCTTATTGAATGATGTATTTGAAATGAGAATCATTTCATAAGGAACACCCTGCCAAAATTTTCAATGTTCAAATACTATAGATGGTATCAAGAACTCTTAGGTAGCACAAGAAACGGTAGAACCTAAACCTACTATAATAGTTTAGAGTATAGATCACTATGGTACCATAATTTAAAATTTGTCCGTAGTTGGATGACTTTGGTGCTATGTACTGGATCTGTGGGGTATACAGCCGTGGAATCTCTTAGGAGGTAAGATAATCATTATGGGCTCAACCCGGGCTGATTTGGGCAAACCAATACCATATTTCACAAGTATTGCAGAATCCAAAATGAATCCGATGAATTTTGATGACCTAAAAGAATAAATAAATATTTTGGTATTCATTTGAGGAAAATCCACTCTTTTTCCTGCTTGCATCTGCAAGAAACTAATTTAATGCCACCCAAGAATCATGTAGATTGGGTTAATTCACATGGAAAATAATCCTAGTGGTAAACTAATTTAATTTTTCCTAGAAATACAATTGGAGATTTTGGTGCTCTGATTAATTCTTAGAGATCATTTGATTGGAAACTACTATTAACGTCAGATCGCTTAAGGCGATCAAAATAGAGTGACATGATCATTTGATTGCATTTGGGGAGAATGACATGATCATTTGATTGTGTTTGGGCAGAATATCCACTTCCAGACTTCCAGTTAAACCCGAATTATCTGAATACTCTAGATTCCGAAGCTATCTCTCACTCTTTCTTTTCAGGCTATAACTTTGCTCCAAGACAAGTTCAATAATAATGATAAAGATATTTCAGATGAACTACTTAAATCACTATAAAACTGGATTTATTTATGTCCCATTCTCCATGCCTTCCTAAAAATAAATTCCTTTAGAAGTTTTTGCAATTGAGGCCTTTACTGTATGTCAGCACTTATCATGCAAGCCCATGGGCTTCTGGGAATGAAGGATTTCAAAAATATATTTTTAATTTTGAACTGATTATGTTTGAAGCTCAAATGTTGACCTACGATTATCAAGACATATTAGTTCGTAGCTCAACCATAGAATGATTATGCAGCTACACACCCATAGCCATAGTGCAAGCTACCCTAGTAACCCCAAGGACTACACTTAAATGCAGTGGGAATAACCCTGTCCCTACAAACAGTAAAATCCTAATAGTCTCGCCTTTGTGTACTTTGAAAGAGGATTTGGCCGACAGGAAGAAATTTTTTATAAATAGACAGGGCTGGGAATTGCTCTTAATATCTTGACCAAAGCCCTATGGTTTCAAGCAGGTCTAAATTTAGGAGTCTCGCTAAATTCAAATGGGCTTATAACTACAAGATGTTTGCAGCCCCCTTTGGACTATTTGAAATAAATGACTAACGTACTTGAGAATAATGTGATCCTTAGGTCTTTTTCATTTACTCTATTTCTTCCATCTGAAGAAATTTTAACAAAACAGTCGTGCTGAAATTCTATCCTTTTAGACCTTACCCTAAAAATGACATAACTAGCAATTGCACCTTGGTGTGCAATGGGTACGCCGAAGAGGTGTAGAAGGTCAATTAGGAAACAAATTGGTATATTTTTGCATACATTTGTGCAATATATAAGGTGAATGGAGAGATGGATATATCATATTTTAATAAAAAGTAAAACTTAGAAACAAATTATATTAAAGTTGATAAAGTTTTTTTTTTTTTTTTTTTTAAACATATAATGTTATTTGAATTCAAATATCATATGTAATAATAAATAAATATATCTAATTTAAATAAAAAAATTATTCCAAAAATTAATTTAAATTTTAATAGATTATATAATACATTTTTCTCTAAGAAATCAATTAAAATGTTAAATTTCCTATAAATTAATTAAAATAACAGTATATGTAAAAAATATACTTATTATAATTAATTTTATTTAATAATATATAATAATAAATTTAAGATATATATTATGTAATTAAAAAAATGAAGGTTAAACATATATTATATGTTTTTTATTTAATAATATATAATAATAAATTTAAGATATATATTATATAATTACAAAGCAAATATATATATATATATATATATATATATATATAATTTTTATTTAAAAAATTAAAAATTAATTAGGGTCTACCGTTTTGGGGTGTTGAAGTGTTTATATGCTTTTTTTTGGAAGGTCAATTGGTACTGAGCAATCAATTTGACTACATATCTTATAGAGCTATGAAGGAAATTAGGAATTGTATGTTATGGTTTAGAAATGCAAGAAGACAGATTTAAATAACATAAAGAACATAACTGTAGTTGGGGAAAAGTTTGTGCATTCAATTATAACTGTAAATGATGAAATTCTGAACTCCATTGTATAAAATTTTATTGAACTGTAAATGATGAAATTCTGAACTCCATTGTATAAAATTTTATTGAAAAAGGGAAGTACCGAACACCTGAAAACAAAAAACTTTAATCAGAAAATTCAAAACTATACTCCAGCAATTAGTAAGTTCGAAACTATACTCCAATCAGTAGCAAACAATCTTAAAGAGTTCTACAAACTTTGAAGGTGAGTTGCAACATTCTGGAACAAATTTAACCTCTTATTAGATTGTAGCAAACAAGAGCATACTCAAATATTAGTACAAACCAGAGTCATTGTCTTGACACATTAGGAGTGAGGGAGGACTTCACTTCAACAACCCAATAACACCTGCTATTATCCGAAGTTAATTATTATGGACTTGCAAATATAATCTTTGTAGTTTTGTTTTAAGATAATAAATCTTCATCTCCTCGCTTGATGACAGATTTTCTCGATTTAGTTTTTTAAAACTTTTGTTTTGGTGGTTGAATTCCCTTTTATACTCTTGAATAGATATTGTCGTTGCTGTTAATTTTGCTTGCATTATATTTTCTTCATTTTTTCTTTGTAGTCTACTTTGTATACACTAAGTATCTACAGATATAAACATAATGACTTTTTTTGTTTGATTCCCATATAGAACAATCCTAATCACTTAAAATATCAATCTTGATATTATTTCAACCTTTATTGGACATTTCATGAAGTTCGTAATAATGCTTCTCCTTCTCTCTAAATCACTTCTAAATTTTGTTTTAAATAAAGTTATTATTGTTTTGACAACTGACAGCAATGGTATTACTGTTTTTCGGTGATGCAATATCATTGACATTAAAATCCCTACAGTACCCATTACTGATGAAGCCTAGCACTGCTGTAGAGGTTGCTTCAGATCTATACTAAGCCACTTTAACCACAGACAATTGAAACAATGAACTAAAAAATTTGCTATACAATACAGAGGTCAATGACATGAATAACAGTTTAAACCAAGTGGTGGTGTATGGTCATAGCATTAACAAAGGCAATCAACATTTCAGTACTCCATTCTTTAATAAAGAGATCGAATGTGCACTACATGTTATCCCCAAATTGATCCATTTCAAAACATTCGACTTTAAAAGAAAATTCACAGCTTTCTATGCAGGAGAATCTATATTAATTTGCATTGAAATCTTATAAGTGAAATGAATAGAGTCGTGTCATCTACTTCTGAAAAAGAGTATTACAGTTACCTACATCTAGCCACACCCTTTTTAACGGATCACAAAAATCACAAAAAATATTCCATGACTCTAGCAAAAGATTTTTTGGCAGATTGAATCATAAGGTATAGGCTACGGTTCCCTGCATATCTAAGATGTGATAGATAGGAGCACGGCCAAAAAACATCTAGGGACACATACCCACGTACCCTGGTATAAAGTGAAAGCTTCAGTTGCTCTATAAGGTGGATTATCATAGAAAGTGAGATTTCTTTGAGAACATTAGTCATCTCACTTCCAAAAAAAATTTATAA
The DNA here is from genome assembly GCA_007258455.2 of Sequoia sempervirens. Taxonomy (NCBI): domain Eukaryota; kingdom Viridiplantae; phylum Streptophyta; class Pinopsida; order Cupressales; family Cupressaceae; genus Sequoia; species Sequoia sempervirens. The sequence goes on along the minus strand of VDFB02166787.1, from coordinate 143,382 downwards.
AAAGATGTCTTCTTTAATCCACCTATATACAATAGAGTAACTATTGAGAATTGCCTTAATCAAACCTTGTGTCTTCAGATGCTGATCCACAAAAAAGCACAATTCACTCCTCTCCTATGTAATTCTTATGTTGATTGATGAATGGCATCTGCTTATTTTGTATTTGGTCTATGGTTTCTTTGTTCTTTCAGGAACGCATCAATAAAGTTTCACTGCTTATTAAACAATTCAAAACTCATCAAAGTATTATTATTATAGTACACAAGGCAACAACTAACTTTGAAGCTATTTCAGTTATACCTGAGTTATATATTATCAGCGGAACTACCATATGTTTATTTTATGATCATTCTATGCTAGACTAAACTTAAAGCACTAGTTTCCCATAGCTTGCAGACTAAATTTTCTTAACAGAATTTGCAAGTTGTCATGCTAATGTCCATATACATGCCTAAAATAAATCTTGTTTTTTGAACCTACTAGAATCAACTATTTACAAAACTGAGTGTCCATATGCAGTGTGTACTTCTTAATTTATTCACAATACAATATGCACTTCGTCACTATCCATACAGGGGCTTGAACAAAACATAGAATTTGCAACTAATTTAAAAGGAAATTCCACCATATATCTAAGAAATCCATTCAACTCCTTATTGGAACTCTCTGTACTGTTAATAGGGAAGAGAGATTACACAGTGGTGTAGATGGATTGGCAAGGCTCTATTCGCTCTTGGTCATGAGCTCAAGACCTCAAGAATATAAAACTTGCAAAAATTATTACTGAATCATATTAAAAAATTATAGGCCTGCAGTTATGATGATAAATGCAATAAATCTCAAGCACCAACTTTCTGACACAATCTTATTCTACAAACTTCATAATACAAATTTTGTAAATGTCAGAAAACCACTTTAACACCAGAAATTGATACATGCTAAAACCACTAAACCGATATGGGTTGAATCCTAACGCCATCAAAAAATAGTCCAGATTTCCAAGGACCAGAATCTACCTCTTTCATACCAAATTCAATATATTTTGGCACCTCAGTATCAGTGTACGTTTTGACAGTAAATTCCCCTGCAAACACTTCTATCCACCCATCACTTTG
>VDFB02166787.1:82125-142167 GCA_007258455.2 Sequoia sempervirens | reverse complement strand
AATTCTCCAATCATAAATATGTTTAGTTTATGTGTCGTAGGAAATATAATGCCAATTGGGGTCTGTAAAATTGTTTTCAATGGTGTTTTTTATGTCTGCTCATAGTTTTCCATGAATTCTGATATATTTTTCAAGTCATCTCAAATGGATGTTGAGTTTAACACACACCTCTCAGCTTTCTTGTCAGTTTTCTTTCTAGAGTGTGCATCTTCCTAGAGAAGGCCATCCATTTGGAGAAATTTTGCTTAATTGCATGGGGTTTTGTTGTAGGCCTGAACACTGTGCATTGGAATGTGTCTTTTATGTCATTTGTAGTATCTTATTTCTGCAATTATGCATATCATATCCTTATTTTTTGTATTTTTCCTTGTAGAAATTTAGTGATGGAATTTGAATCACATTCACTCAACAAGCTTGTATTATGATTATCAAGGTCTACAATCAGAGTACTAACCTATAATAGGAACAATCAGAGTATGAAACTTAGCTATCATTTTACACACTTATTCTTCTCTGTTTAGGTTAATGCTCTGATTGTATATACGATTTATATTCTTTTTTTTGCATTGACATGGATTGAAGTTGTCCCTATTTCAAACAAACAAAACAACTCTAAATTGGGTGGGTATAAATATTGCCTCATTCTACATACTGATTTTTTGGGACTCTTCAATAAACCTATGTATTTTATTTTATACGGATATATGAAGCATGCCAACAAGGTAATTACAAAAAGGTTTCCAAATTTTATATATCATCCTGCAAATGTGGATATGAGTTGAATTCTAATAGGCATTATAGATGAAAATCTTCAAATAGCATACCTTCTCCTTGTCATTGTCACACCCGTGGTGAGCTATGAACCATCTAACAATTTAGGTTGCAGACATTGTTTAAGACATTTAGCACTCTTGGTCAAAGTTGGTCTCTGTAATTGTCTTTTGATTAAGTACTTGGATTTTCAAAAGCATTATATTAATTTGTTTGCTATAAAATATTAACTTTTAAATTATCATTTTTGTATGCCTCCTTCCTTTTGCAATTTGAGCATGGTGGTTCATAGTTCATACATTATATTCAACTTTAATTTCAAATGTTGCTATCATGAAATTCATAGTACTATAGTAAAAATAGATCGAATGGAATTAGAGCAATTAGGTTCTTTGAGCTTGAAACAAGATTTTTGCACCCTTTCACATGAATATATTGATTGTATGACAAGAATGGTCACTACTTTTTTATCTGCTTTCTCCTCTAAATCAAAATGCATCACACTCTTCAACAAGTTCTCAACGCTTGCAAATATAAATGGGTTCCATATTAGGGAGCTGTAAATGTGACAAATCTATGGGGACATTATCATGGGATCCATCATCATCAGCAATGGAATTCTTTGGTATAGGCAATTCATTTTTCACTTTAGCCATTTTACGACTAGGATTTTCACAAGAATTTGAAGCTAATGATGGCTTTTGTGCTTTGACTGTCTTGCCAAGAAGGCCATTTGGTGCAACTGACAACTAATCAATCTTTTTCCTTGGTTTAAGTTTATTTTTCCTCTCACCCTTGGCATTGCCTAGACTTGATTGGCCACTCCTAGTGGAACCAGATCTAGTTACAATCTCTTTGTTTTGCACCTTTCCCTCTCTATCTCTTTCAGTACTCTTTATTTAGCCTCCCCAAGTATAGTAGTACCAAGAGCAGCTGCACCCCTTATAATTCCATTGCCATTAAGTTCTTCATGTAGAATTTCTCTCTTTTTCACATGTGTTGACCACACCTCATCTTTCACAAAAAATTGCTCTGAATAAGACTCTATCCATTGCACTATGTTACATAATTCCCTATCTCCGTTCTCTAGCTTTTGTTTATGTTGGGCAACAAGACAAGCTGCATGCTTTGAAGGGACAATAGGATTAGTTGCAAACACAAAAATGAAGGAATGCATTTATGTTACACTTAAAATTGTAATGTTACACTCAATCCACCACCTGGGCCTATTTAAACAATACACTTCCTGAGGCAACAAAAGGGTAACAAAACTCTGCTACAAGCTTTTAGTGCATAAGAGCATTAAAGTAAATCTCCATTCATAATATATGTCTACATTAATAATTTTTATGCCATTAGTATTAAGATAACAAGCATTGGAAGAGACTATCCCCCACAAACCAGAATGAAATGGAAAATTTTAGCACACATATGTACAACACCTGATGTTTTGATATCTGAGAGAGCATGACCAATATCAACAAGCACATTTGCAGTGTCACCTTTGACAACAACACCAAGTAATTTTTTATCTATCTCCTTTGAGGATTTCAAGAGCATTTTTTCTATTAAAGATGCATTTGAAAAGCCGCTCTTGCTAGTCTCTTCAAACATTTTACACTTAGCTAGTGTTCATTTAACAAAACCCAAAGTAGCTTGCTTTATTTTTCCTACACCCTTATGACCAGATGCATTGGTCCCTTGCAATCCCTATAAAATAAATAGTTCCCTTAGATGAAAACATAAAAACAACAGTCATTTCTACATGATAGTTTCATGTAAGTATTTTAATCTGTTATGAGTAAAAATTTAAAGCAGTTTTTTAGTGCCTAACAGTGCCACATTTAAGATATTAACAAATTTAATTGTAAGGTTCTGAAATAGGGGTCTTAAAAGAGAAAACCATGTAGCCTTCATTATTATCTATTGCATAGGATGCAAGCTATGAGGGATGAGCTAGAATTGAAGCATATTTAAATGACAATACATTTGATGGTACCAAGAAAGCTTCACAGAGCAACATATTGAAATTTGATGGAAGCTCTTGTAGTTCATGAGCATACAAAGTGTAATAGAAAGAAATCCCAAGAGGTCAAGATAAAATAGTCTAATAGACACTACGAGAAGATCTGCCCTACTAACAGACAAACAACTTAGACAAGAAACCCAAGTTTTTAACAATAATCACTAGATGTCAGCTGAACCTTATTTAATGATGTATTTGAAAGGAGAATCATTTCATAAGGAACACCCTACTAGAATTTTCAGCGTTCAAATACTATAGCTGGTATCAAGAACTCTTAGGTAGCACAAGAAACGGTAGAACCTAAACCTACTAGAATAGTTTAGAGTATAGATCACCATGGTACCATAATTTAAAGTTTGTCCGTAGTTGGATGACTTTGGTGCTATGTACTAGATTTGTGGGGTATACAGCCGTGGAATCTCTTAGGAGGTAAGATAATCATTATGGGCTCAACCCGGGCTGATTTGGGCAAACCAATACCATATTTCACAAGTATTGCAGAATCGAAAATGAATCCAATGAATTTTGATGACCTAAAAGAATAAATAAATATTTTGGTATTCATTTGAGGAAAATCCATTCTTTTTCCTGCTTGCATCTACAAGAAACTAATTTAATGCCGCCCAAGAATCATGTAGATTGGGTTAATTCACATGGAAAATAATCCTAGTGGTAAACTAATTTAATTTTTTCTAGAAATACAATTGGAGATTTTGGTGCTCTGATTAATTCTTAGAGATCATTTGATTGGAAACTACTATTAACATCAGATCACTTAAGACGATCAAAATAGAGAATGACATGATCATTTGATTGCATTTGGGGAGAATGACATGATCATTTGATTGTGTTTGGGCAAAATATCCACTTCCAGACTTCCAGTTAAACTCGAATTATCTGAATACTATAGATTCCGAAGCTATCTCTTTCACTCTTTCTTTTCAGGCTATAACTTTGCTCCAAGACAAGTTCAATAATAATGATAAAGATATTTTAGATGAACTACTTAAATCACTTTAAAATTGGATTTATTTATGTCCCATTCTCCATGCCTTCCTAAAAATAAATTCCTTTAGAAGTTTATGCAATTGAGGCCTTTACTATATGTCAGCACTTATCATGCAAGCCCATGGGCTTCTGGGGATGAAGGATTTCAAAAATATATTTTTAATTTTGAACTGATTATGTTTGAAGCTCAAATGTTGTTCTACGATTATCAAGACATATTAGTTCGTAGCTCAACCATAGAATGATTATGCAGCTACCCTAGTAACCCCAAGGACTACACTTAAATGCAGTGGGAATAACCCTATCCCTACAAACAGTAAAAACCTAATAGTCTCGCCTCTGTGTAATTTGAAAGAGGATTTGGCCAAGAGGAAGAAAATTTGTATAAATAGACAGGGCTGGGAATTGCTCTTAATATCTTGACCAAAGCCCTATGGTTTCAAGAAGGCCTAAATTTAGGAGTCTCGCTAAATTCAAATAAGCTTATAACTACAAGATGTTTGCAGCCCCCTTTGGACTATTTGAAAGAAATGACTAACATACTTGAGAATAATGTGGTCCTTAGGTCTTTTGCATTTACTCTATTTCTTCCATATGAAGAAATCTTAACAAAATAGTTGTGCTGAATTTTTGTCCTTTTAGACCTTACCCTAAAAATGACATAATTAGCAATTGCACCTTGGTGTGCAATGGAGTGCCTTGAAGAGGTGTAGAAGGTCAATTAGGAAACAAATTGGTATATTTTTGCATACATTTGTGCAATATATAAGGTGAATGGAGAGATGGATATATCACATTTTAATAAAAAGTAAAACTTAGAAACAAATTATATTAAAGTTGATAAAGTTTTTTTTTTTTAAATATAATGTTATTTGAATTAAAATATCATATATAATAATAAATAAATATATCTAATTTAAATAAAAAAATTATTCCAAAAATGAATTTAAATTTTAATAGATTATATAATACATTTTTCTCTAAGAAATCAATTAAAATGTTAAATTTCCTATAAATTAACTAAAATAATAGTATATGTAAAAAATATACTTATTATAATTAATTTTATTTAATAATATATAATAATAAATTTAAGATATATATTATATAATTACAAAGAAAATATATATATATATAATTTTTTTATTTAATAATATATAATAATAAATTTAAGATATATATTATATAATTACAAGCAAATATATATATATATATATATATATATATATATAATTTTTATTTAAAAAATTAAAAATTAATTAGGGTCTACCGTTTTGGGGTGTTGAAGTGTTTATATGCTTTTTTTTTGGAAGGTCAATTGGTACTGAGCAATCAATTTGACTACATATCTTATAGAGCTATGAAGGAAATTAGGAATTGTATGTTATGGTTTAGAAATGCAAGAAGACAGATTTTAAATAACAGAAAGAACATAACTGTAAGTTTGTGCATTCAATTATAACTGTAAATGATGAAATTTTGAACTCCATTGTATAAAATTTAATTGAACTGTAAATGATGAAATTCTGAACTCCATTGTATAAAATTTTATTGAAAAAGGGAAGTACCGAACAGCTGAAAACAAAAAACTTTACTCAGAAAATTCAAAACTATACTCCAGCAATTAGTAAGTTTGAAACTATAGTCCAATAAGTAGCAAACAATCTTAAAGAGTTATACAAACTTTGAAGGTGAGTTGCAACATTCTGGAATAGATTTAACCTCTTATTAGATTGTACCAAACAAGAGCACACTCAAATATTAGTACAAACCACAGTCATTGTCTTGACACATTAGGGGTGAGGGAGGACTTCACTTCAACAACCCAATAACACCTACTATTATCCGAAGTTAATTATTATGGACTTGCAAATATAATCTTTGTAGTTTTGTTATAAGATAATAAATCTTCATCTCCTCGCTTTATGACAGATTTTCTCGATTTAGTTTTTTAAAGACTTTTGTTTTGGCGAAAACTTTTGTTTTGGTGGTTGAATTCCCTTTTATACTCCTGAATAGATATTGTCGTTGCTGTTAATTCTGCTTGCATTATATTTTCTTCATTTTTTTTTGTATACACTAAGTATCTACAGATATAAACATAATGACTTTTTTTGTTTGATTCCCATATAGAACAATCCTAATCACTTAAAATATCAATCTTGATATTATTTCAACCTTTATTGGACATTTCATGAAGTTGGTAATAATGCTTCTCCTTCTCTCTAAATCACTTCTAAATTTTGTTTTAAATAAAGTTATTATTGTTTTGACAACTGACAGCAATGGTATTACTGTTTTTCGATGATGCAATATCATTGACATTAAAATCCCTACAGTACCCATTACTGATGAAGCCTAGCACTGTTGTAGAGGTTGCTTCAGATCTATACTAAGCCACTTTAACCACAGACAATTGAAATAATGAACTGAAAAATTTGGTATACAATACAGAGGTCAATGACATGAATAACAGTTTAAACCAAGTGGTGGTGTATGGTCATAGCATTAACAAAGGCAATCAACATTTCAGTACTCCATTCTTTAATAAAGAGATCGAATGTGCACTACATGTTATCCCCAAATTGATCCATTTCAAAACATTCGACTTAAAAAGAAAATTCACAGCTTTCTATGCAGGAGAATCTATATTAATTTGCATTGAAATCTTATAAGTGAAATGAATAGAGTCGTGTCATCTACTTCTGAAAAAGAGTATTACAGTTACCTCCATCTAGCCACGCCTTTTTTAATGGATCACAAAAATCACAAAAAATATTCCATAGCAAAAGATTTTTTGGCAGATTGAATCATAAGGTACAAGCTACGGTTCCCTACATATCTGAGATGTGATAGATAGGAGCACGGCCAGAAAACATCCAGGGACACATACCCACGTACCCTAGTATAAAGTGAAAGCTTCAGTTGCTCTGTAAGGTGGATTATCATAGAAAGTGAGATTTCTTTGAGAACATTAGTCATTTCACTTCTAAAGAAAAATTATAAAAAGATGTCTTCTTTAATCCACCTATATACAATAGAGTAACTATTGAGAATTGACTTAATCAAACCTTGTGTCTTCAGATGCTGATCCACAAAAAAGAACAATTCACTCCTCTCCTATGTAATTCTTATGTTGATTGATGAATGGCATATGCTTGTTTTGTATTTGGTCTATGGTTTCTTTGTTCTTTCAGGAACGCATCAATAAAGTTTCACTGCTTATTAAACAATTCAAAACTCATCAAAGTATTATTATTATTGTACACAGGACAACAACTAACTTTGAAGCCGTTTCAGTTATACCTGAGTTATATATTATCAGTGGAACTACCATATGTTTATTTTATGATCATTCTATGCTAGACTATACTTAAAGCACTAGTTTCCCATAGCTTGCAGACTGAATTTTCTTAACAGAATTTGCAAGTTGTCATGCTAATGTCCATATACATGCCTAAAATAAATCTTGTTTTTTGAACCTACTAGAATCAACTATTTACAAAACTGAGTGTCCATATGCAGTGTGTACTTCTTAATTTATTCACAATACAATATGCACTTCGTCACTATCCATACAGGAGCTTGAACAAAACATAGAATTTGCAACTAATTTAAAAGGAAATTCCACCATATATCTAAGAAATCCATTCAACTCCTTATTGGAACTCTCTGTACTGTTAATAGGGAAGAGAGATTACACAGTGGTGTAGATGGATTGGCAAGGCTCTATTCGCTCTTGGTCATGAGCTCAAGACCTCAAGAATATAAAACTTGCAAAAATTATTACTGAATCATATTAAAAATTTATAGGCCTACAGTTATGATGATAAATGCAGTAAATCTCAAGCACCAACTTTCTGACACAATCTTATTCTACAAACTTCATAATACAAATTTTGTAAATGTCAGAAAGCCACTTTGACACTAGAAACTGATACATGCTAAAACCACTAAACTGATATGGGTTGAATCCTAACCCCATCAAAAAATAGTCCAGATTTCCAAGGACCAGAATCTACCTCTTTCATACCGAATTCAATATATTTTGGCACCTCAGTATCAGTGTACGTTTTGACAGTAAATTCCCCTGCAAACACTTCTATCCACCCATCACTTTGATAATTCAAAAGCAATCTTCAAATTCGGATCTATGCTTGCTCCTTCCCTGTCCACTAATAGCCAACCTGATTTCATTTCATCTCCTCCAGCTGTAATATAAAATTTCAAGGGAAGCACATTCGACCCATAAGAGCAGGGTCCAAATTTAATCAGAAATGACAAAGAGTAGTCTGTATTTGGTGACAACAGCCTATAGTCAAATATGCTCTTCATCTCCAAACACGCAACGATTTTCAATTCAACCACTTCCATGAAACTGAACAGACAACATTAATCCTTAAGGAAAAAAATATCATGTCAATTAAGGGTAAAGTCTCATCACCTTGCAATATAAACTGAGAAGAAGTTTATTGCTTTGCAAGAAAGAACAAATTTGAGAATCAGAGGCATGCCATACCACACTGCCTTATATAGGAGCAAGGAAGACAATCATTCAATAAAGCATGAATATTGGAAAAGATCAAACAAGGTTCGGTTCAGTTCACTCTCTCAACTTTGGTTGCAGTCAAAGCTAGGGCTACCAATTTTGAATAGTATGCATAGGTAAAGGAGATAAATCCTTGGATGGGGCTTCCACAAGGGAGGTCTCGCTAACCCAAGTGGCATCTGGCTTGGACATGACATGAAAACCAAGCTTTAATTTTTTTTAAGGACTAAACTAGTAGGGAATTATTTTAAGAATGTTTTAAAACAACAAATTGCTACAATATAATTGGCTTGCAGGGACACATTTGATTTTGATTTTAGATTTATAAGGCTAACAGAAAGGTCAAGGATTGTTAGCTGTTCAAGGCTGCTGAAGAAGCTTTCTAACAAGGGACAGAACTGGTTGCCACCGATCCCAATAACTAAAGGATTGCACCCGATTGCAAGAGGAATCAAGAAGCCCTGTAAACTAGAAAACCCCAAAAAGTCTTACCCAGCAACAAATCTTTCCCTAATCTATTGGGCGTAGAAACACAGGTTTCAAATAGATAGCAGCTAAATTCCAAAAGAGTGTTCTTTTGTTTCATTTTATTTTAAACTTTTATAACCGCACGTATATGTTTCAATAGCAACAAGAGAGAATACTGAATTACCTGCAGTCTGCTCATAATAACAGGAGATAATATTGACCTTTTTGATGCAAAAATGCTCAAATTGGGGGTATTGCTATCAATAATGAGTAAATTACAATCATGGACTTCCCAGTATATCTGTTTTAGGTGACATCTTCGGTTCTCTCCGCTAAAGAGCTAGCAAAACTCTTAACCCAATAATTATGGGGTTAGTAGTGGGAGATAAACCAGAAGAAGCAAAAGATTCTTACATGTGAAGAGAAGAGAATGGTCATGAGCTCAGTCGGAGCGTATTCTCCTTTAAATCTGAATTTGGGCCCTGCTGTTAGCAGAAGGATGGAAATGGCTTCTCCGACAGCAGCCGCTGCTTTGATTTGGGGTAAAGTGAGAATTAGAATGAAAAGGACACTGTTCGCTTTAAATTAGAGCGGCAAAAGAAATCTATGTTCTCTCACTAGTGCTCTTCATGCCATAACAAGCATTGGTAGATAGTTTTTACTAGTTTTTACCTAGAAAGTTTTTTGCAGGTTAACACTTCACCAGCAAAGTAGCATTTTTTCTAGCTGCATAAAAAGTGTATCTGGTTGCACATGAATGACATTACGGGAAACTCATACCCTAAAAGCCATATATTCAATGCCACTGACTTCAAATAACGCAAATCTTCAGATGGTGGATGGGTGGAAATCGTTATCGCCACACAAGCGCCCCAGAAGCTCTGTCTATGCTCTTTCCAGTGGCCGCATAGAGTTTTCAATCTTTTAGTGAAGATTCCTACGTTTATTTCAATCTATGTAGCTTTCACCATTTCTACACAGCTTCAAACCCTGGTAAACAATACTATATGAATTAGGGTTTGCAGATTTAGAAGAAAGTATTTAGAAACCCATATAAACCTAGGGTTTGTGGACTGCAAGAATGAACCTGTATTGGAAAACTTACATACTTGTAACAAAGATGAACACAACCGCTCCAAAAAACCTTGGACCAAAGCAAAGAAAAGTATCGCTTGGAAGCAACTGATCTGATTTGAGAGCCGTCAGAGTTTTGGACACAACAAGTATCGCAAGTGGGAAGGAGTAGGTAACAGTTATTAGGATTCAATGCAAATTGTGAGAAGGATAAGATATTGACGCATTTGCAAGATTTGTCACCTCATTTCCATACGGTCTCTGCGATGGTCAGGATGGAGGGAAACATCTTGCATTGCGTTGCAGGGAAATCACCACCGTTGCAAAGGAGGCCTCTATTCGTACAACTTTCACGGTGAAGGAATCAATGGTTGGTGATCAGTTGTTTTCAAGCGATCGTTGGTTGTCAAAGGAAAACTATTTTAAACAATCAACGGTTGCAAATGAGAGAACTATCAACCATGCCTTCTCCATGAGTTTAAGCCATTGAAGGACAAAATGAGCTTGGAAAGCTCACATGGGACACGCCTTCGGCGTAATTAGACAACAATCGAGCCCCAACTCTTTTTATTTTACTTTATTTTGTTCAACCTAAATAATTTTAGCTAAAATAATTTGCTTGATTTGTGGCCTAGTGATACAATTACTTGAAATGTCCTTTTTTTTTTTTGGAGTTTTAGAGTATTTGAGAATGATGTGAGTCTTATGTATATTATTTATTCATTATTTTATTCAATTTAAGGAAAATTTAATTGTTTTGCTCGGTTCAATAAATTTTTAGTATAAATGTTGTGTGTGTCTATTGATTATTTAACCCTAAAAATTCTGAATTATTACAAAATCTGTGTTTCCCAGAACATGGTGATTCTATGCTCTTTTGATTTGAATATATATTTTTTCAATTGAAAGAGATTTCAACTTAAATGTTGGGCTAGAATTTTTTGGGCACCTTAACAAATGAACTCTCCATCTTCATACTAAATCAATTTAAATTCCTAAATTACTTTTATATAAAAAATTATTAATATTATTTAACAAGCACACAAAAAATATGAATTTTGATATACACTCATTTGGACAAGTTTTAGTGCACAAAAACAATAATCGAATTTCGCAATATCAATAACATACTCCAACCTCTATCTTTTGCTTTTCATTTGATATAGTCTTGTATTTCATTTGTCGTGCTTTTCTATGTTTAATACAAAGTTTTAAATTTCACCTAAAATTAATCAATATATACTAAAAACTTACATTTTAGTTTTACTATTCATTTTACAATTCTGCAACCATATTTTCCTATCCTCTTCCAACCAAAAAGATCCTTACTTGGCGGAAGGAACACGACACACTATGTCACTCGTATTTGAAATGAAGTATTCAAAATAGTTGATTGTAAATTGTGGAAGCATTTAGATTTGTAGATTTGTAAATATTTTAAGATTATTTGTGTATTAAGAGTTATGCTGGTGAACAAGTTATATATAGTATGAATTTGAAAGTTTTTAGATTTGACTATGTAAACATTTTTGTATCAATGTTTCAGATCATACTCTATGATCTATCATCATATCAACATTTTGAATCATACTCTGTCTTTAGATGTAGTGTTTCAATTGTTCACGAGAACCCATCAAGTTTGGTAACAATTATGCTTGTTCAATTGTCTACTTGAAAATTAGTTGTACATGTAAGAGAGGGGGACCACCGCGTGCAAGACCCCAGGTCATGGAGGGTCAAGATGTGAGAGGCTTCCCTAACTTACCTCAACTAAGAGTATTGTTTAGGGTTATGAGGACGAGATTGATGAGGATTATGAAATCTTTCAACCACTCGTCAATCCCAAGTTTTAAGGTGGGGCTAGGTGAGTTAGTTTTTAGGTCCAACTCTGTGTGTTAGGGAGCTATCTACCTGAGGACGTCAGCGTGGACTTCAGACGATAGCGCGGCATGTTGGCGTCTCAAAAATGCACTATACTTTGTATGACCATATTACAACAGAGACAAGGTTGGACTCGCTAAAACGACTAACAACCTAGCCTAACAACTTCTAAGAGCACAAAACAATACTATGAAATATGAGAAGTATAAATGAAGGTGATAAAGTATTTATCCAAAGCTAAGGTGACGAAGATAATCTCGTAGAAGAGCCTATACGCCAGCTAGCTCCACAAAGTGCATCCACCTACACACAACAAGAGAGAGAATGTTGGGTGGCTGTATAGGGGTTTGCCTCAGTCAGACTCCCGTTTAGGTGTTTCCATCTCCACGGACAACCAAAGGAATGAGATAAAGAAGTAACAAAAACACAAGCACTACAAAACAGTACTATGCTACTCAACCAAGTGATAGAGGAGAGGAGAGGAGAGAGAAGCTTACCACCTCCACAAAGAGCATTCAAGGTTGTTTGGGGGAGAAATGAGAGAAACTCAAGCCTCTGTTGTAATGGCATGGTCCCAAACGTGCTCTACCAAAGTGATAGAGTGTGATATTGCTGCAATGGAATGCTTGGAATGCTTGGAGTGTTTGGAGTGAGCTTGTGAGTAAATGTGAGAGTGCAAGAATGAATCCTTGATGTGATGAAGAGTTCTTCCCACCTCCAAATGCATGTTCAAAGACTGAATATGAAGGAATGAGGAAGAAAACGACCATATTCGAGTCGGTTGGCCAAAGGAGGCGTTATAACTTCACTGCCAATGGGAAGAGTAACACCTCTGCTAGCTTAGCAACAAGAATCTGTTAGGGACGTAAGTGCACCACACAGACATTTGTGTGTCGCGCGGGCATCCATGTCAGAAATGCCTCCACCGACACACAAAATAGGCTCCATGTGGACCGCCAACAGCGGGCTTAAGTAAATTGAAGCCTCCAACCTTGGTTTTCTAAAGTGCATAAAGGAAAAAAGGGGAATTATGCCTAGGGTGCAAATTTGCTTTTATACAATACATTTTTTTTCTTTCTGTGTAAACCGCTTAAGACTAACAAAACTCATATATTTTTGTAGTTTACCCATATTTTAGCCACTAAACTAGGTACAAAGTTTATAGATAGAATGGAATTTGCCTATGATTAAGACCTAATGGAAATTCTTAAATCACAAATGAACATGAAAATGAAAACCATGCCCATTTAAATGCATCTATGCATTTTGTGATGAAACTTGGCATATGACCACTATTTTACAATCTACAACTAGATATGGCACAAGAATGTGTGATTAGAGTTGAAACATTTGTATGGTTGAGTTCAATATATGAAATTTTGGGTTGAATCTTGTGTTTTCTTTCTATCAATTGTAAGCCTTCCTCTTTAGATCTAGCTTGATTATGGAAAAATATAAGCCTTACATTGCTAATATTTCTTGCAAAAGTTGTTGAGTTGTCATGTGTTTCTAAGTTTCAAGGGAGAAGATGTGAGAAACATTGTAATTGATCATCTCTTTGAATCTCTCTATGGCAAGACAAAATGTCTATAGAGATGGTGAAAATTTGTCCAAGGTGGAAGAGATTTGGTTGAGCTTCAAAAGAATGATTCACTAGTGTGATATATATAAACATTGTTAGAGGTCAATCATTTTTCTATAATCAAATACTTAATTACATGGAAAACTATACAAAATGCATGCATTGTATTAAAAAAAATGCTTATAGGATAGATATTAGTGCAATAATTTTTTATTTGTTTGTAGGATAAAAATCGGTACAATAATTTTTATAGAAAAGTAGTGAAAAATAATTAAAACTAAAATTCATGTATCATAGTTGAAATTCTATTTGTTAGAAATTTATTAGAACTAAATCCTTAATAATTTATTGGAACTAAATTATATCTCATTTGAAATATCGTATCATAGTTGATCTTGACCTGAATTTATAGAAATTAATAATTTAAATTGAATCAAATAATATATGATAACTACTACAAAATTAAAACATAGATTCTAATAAACATGCATGTGCTAAAAAAAATCAAGGAAATAAAACGCACATGTAGACGGGCTTTTATTAGGAAAGATTTAAGTGATTATGAGCTCATAGATATTATGAACTTTCAACATGGTAGCTATAGGCCAAAGGAACTGTCCTTTCTCTTGACCAATGAAACATGGAATAATAATAAGTCTACAATTTGAGATCCATCCATCACTAAAATGAATAATAAAAAACTATTTAATATTTTGCATAATTTTAGCTTGTTATACCTCTACTTTTAGATCCTCTTGTTAATTTACAGAAAAATATTAATGAAAAAAAAAGAAACCAGAGAATTTATCTTACTAGCATGTGTAGTTTATTTATATTCCATAATTTCTTAACCATTAAATGGAAACCATCATTTCATTTAACTCTGTAAGTCTACCTTGAAATGAAGCCTTTTTGCTCATTACATACCATGAACTTATAAGCTGTATTCAGCAGAAAAGAATTATGTGTGGAATGTATGCAACTGTACCCAGGGGACTTTATAGTGAAAAGCTGCGCAAGCAGCAATATGTAACTGTCCATTCTATACTTAATATGAAAAAAACTAACATTTCATTTAATTTGTATTTAAAATAAAAATTATGTAATTCAAAATGTATTTGAAAAATAACTTTGAATAATGACAAGTAGATTTGACCATCGTAGAAGACCTTTCTTGTATAATTTTATTCCTCTTCCTCCTCCTTGAAGAGGAGCTTTGTTTGCTTGAGGAAAGATATGAACTCTGAACATAAATTTGCTTTGATCGTTGTCCAGCTGCTCAAAAATACAAATGTCTCCTTCCTTTATATTATTATCCCGTGTAAAATATCTCCACCCCGCACTAAATGTCTCCTTCCGTATATACCTGAACACAACAAAATCTCCCAATTGCAGCCCATGGTAATTGACAAAATTTTCCCACCCATCTCGGAATTCCAGTCGATTGTTTGTACCCAATAATTGTACATCCCACTCCTGCCCACTTGGGCCTTGCAAAACCATATGTTCCTCTCTGTCATTTATAAGCTGTGAAGCAAATGCAGGAGGAATGTCCTGCAGTAAACACATTACAGAATTTGTTTTTACAAAGTCTAAACAGAAATCAAAACATGGAATGTAAAATTTACCAGTTTTTCTGCAAAGTCTCGCATTACAGAATTTGTTTTTACAGATTCTAAACAGAAATCAAAACATGGAAAGTAAAATTTACTAGTTTTTCTGCAAAGTCTCCAAGTATAACTTTGAAGCGCTCTTTCTCATGGTGTTTACCATGATTTCTAAAACATTTCAAACTGCACATCTTGCATGGTACAAAAAGCTCCCTGGTTTCTTCATCTTCCATGGCAAATGCAGATACAAAGCTTATATAGAGCACATTTAAAATCCTGAAACACCTACATGCATGAATAGCCTCTAACAACAACACATGAATGACTGACGTGCACTTGAAGTTAATGTCAAGTAGAATGAAAAGAATGGCAGTATTGGCGAGGCGTACAGCTCTGGCACGTGTGAGAGGTCTGAATTTCTGAGAAACGAGTTTGACAGAGTTACCATTTTATTTTTAGCAAACTAATCACATCACTAATGTCGTATTCGAGTCATAAATAGAGACTGAGAGACAATGTTCCCAAAAAACAATTAATGGAGATATGATTATGATTTATGGGTACTTTTACATTCATTTTATGAAGTAACTTCCCATTTAGTTCATCACAGGTTTCTGTCCACGTATTTCAAGGCGGCAGGATAGACTTTAAAAACGAAAATTAACAACTACTTTGGTTTTGGCGGTGTTTTCTTCTTTTTCTTAGGATTGTAAGAGATTCAAACTTGGTTAGTTGCCTACCGTCCCTTTAAATTTAATGAATGATAATAAAATTAAAATTTATTGTGGACTGGATGTAATTATGTCTTAAAATTAAAAAGTTCGGTGACAATTGCAGCTAGCATTCACTAACATTTTTTGGTGTTTTCTAGTTAATTAGTTTTTGATTGTTTGATAGGATTTGATTTCAAGTGTCACTATTTTACTAATTTTTACTCACATTCTCTCCTTGTGTAGATTAACTATTGTGGTTTCACTATTAGGTGCAATTTTTTGTATTTTTCATTTTTCAACATATGTTTCTATCTTTTAGTGGTTTCATCTTGTAATGTAGTAGTTTCATCATTTCTCAAATCATCAAAATCATTAATATATTATTCCTAATCATTCTTATTTATCGTTGTGCTATCTAAGCCCCTATTTTTGCAACACATAATCACTTTTCAAAGAAAAATCATAAAATTACTAACATTTTACTTGTAGAAAACATTTGTCAAAGAAATCATTTTATCACTAGTCTAGACACACTTCAATTTGTTAAGTGTATTCAACCATTATATGATATTCTTGTGGATCCCTCTTAATCATATGATCTCTCCTTGCACCCTTGGGTGATCATGGAGATCAAAACCTTAAGTTGGTCTCTTTTCTTTTTTATTTGTTTTATCCTAAGGATTCTAATTGTTTTTTCTTTCCTATTATGTTTCATACAATCTTGGGTGACAATTGTATCATCCTTCTAAGGGGACTAATTAGGTATTTGATCACTTTGGATTATGACCCCAACTCTAGTGTTTTGGTATAGTATAAAAGGTCAACTGTGAATCAAAAGATAAACCTCTTGGAAGTAGAAATTTTATGATCTATCCAAGGTGTCAAAAACTTTATACCTTAGAGAAGTGATGATGTTGATGTACGACAACCAACACTTAGCACAACTTAACACAAGTGAAACAATGATCCATCACCAACAATGACAAAAATGAAACAAATTGGATTCACTTGACAAATTTCATACACTGATTCATCTCAAACAATGATTAAGTGCATTCAAGATCACATTGGAAACATTGCCATGACAATCTACAGTTTAATGCAATGAACTGTCATTAATAACTTTCACAAAACAAATAGTGAAGCCAATATATTCAGTGAGATTCAAGATAACATAATTACAGAGTTTTCCTCTAATTTTTATGAAGATCCAATGGTGGAAATGAAAGTTATTGCATTTTTTCCCAAAACTGCAAACCCTAGGTAGGGTTTAGACAAGCCCTCACAAAAATGGTAATAACTTATTCAAATATTAATGAACTTTGATGAGACTTGAAGAAAATGAAAGTATATTCACATGGAAATAAAATCCAATTGGTTTCAAATCGAAATATGGACTGTACAATGCGTACCATCACGTTTTTCATTTTGCAATTTCTGCACAATATTGTTAGAATAGGGTAATCTCACCAAAATTATCATAACTCCCACACAACTCAATGAAATTCAATGAGAAAAATAATTGTAAACTAGAAATAAATATATTTCCATCCATGTACTATAATCCTCGATATGAGGCCATAACAAGCCATACAATGCACAACTTCAGAACACTGTAAGAATAAAGAAATGCACACAAAATTGAGGTTTTCATTCATCAAAATTCAAAACAATGTATCCAAAAACCCCCCAATTTGAGTTTTGGAGGGTGTCCTTATACATTTCCAACCAAAAAAACTATTTTCAACCACCTTTTGATTAGTTTGTTGACAAAACACCTTAATGACACTTTTTGACAATTTGCTTGACAACTTTTTTGAGCAACTTTTACAATTTTTACAATATTTGCCTAAATTTAACCAAATGACCAAAAATGGTCCTAAACCACTTAGGATGGTCTCAAATCACCTTATTTACATCAATAAAGCCAAAAAAAGAAAAAAACCAAAGTTTCACAATATAGCTTAAAATTGCATCAAGAGTGCTCCTGCATAGATGTGGAGTTAGTTACCATATCCTCCTAGTTGGTTGAAATATCTCCCTTTCATCTATAGACTAGGTCCCACACTCTTTTAAGGTATAAAAAGGATGGCCCTAGAATCCTTTTAGCATCCTAGATAAGACATTTCTAACATCTCTTAGTGCGGTGCAACTTGGGATACATATTACTACTCAAAATTACTTAGAATGTACCTTTGAGAGTTGAGATAGAGCTAACCTTGGGTGAAACCTTTTTCGATCCTTGGTAAGGGATCCTATAAAATACACCACTCCTTAAATATCCCTCACTTAGTAGATTTATTAGATTTATGCTATGATCCCACACTAAGTTATAATCCCACTTGACTAATCATAGGTTATTTTGTGCTTAATGTGTCTTCATTATTGAAACCCATGCAACCCATTATATCGAAATTCTTAAAATCCAAACTATTTGCATGTTGATTAATTATGACTATTTTCAAACATTTATAAGGTCAAACCTCCTAATCCACCCCATCCTAATCTATATAATCCATCACATTAATTATCCACCTTCTCCAACCATAATTCAAACCCATTCAAAGGACCTTAGTTCCATTCCTCTAATCCATCCTAATCCAAATCCCATTCTTCTAATATTTTAAATCCATCATCAAATCTCTTCTTGTAACCACAATTATAATTAGTCATCCCAATCAAACCTAATCCTTTCTAATCCACTTCTTCTAAATACAATATTTCCTAATCCAATATACATCTCTTCCTCCTTCTCCATCATTACTTAATCAAATCCTTTTAACCAATTCTAAATATAATTATATATAATTTTAATCCTTCTCATCATTGTTATCCAACCATTCATCCCTAAATCAAGACCAACCCCCATCATTAAAATCAAAACCTTAATCCAATCTAATCCATCCATCAAATCAACACTTTATTGAAAACTTATCCTTTCTCAAGTAGGTAATAAATTGATCCTTTCTTGGGATTTTTTATTATTATCCTAAGTATAGAAATAAAATTGAAACCATGTTGTTTCATCCAATTATTCCTTTTTATTTTATCCTTTCAACCTTTTATTTCATGTGTTTTCTCTTTTACAATGACCTTTGGGGAGTTGTCACCTTCTCCAAGAGGACCTCTCATGTGGGAGAAAAGTCGGTCTTTGAGGAGAGGGAACAACATAGTAAAGTAGAGGAATTGGAAGAAGAGATAAAAGGGAAGGAGGAATAGGATATTATGTGAGAACTAGAGGGGGAAGGGATGGGCATCTACACCGAAGTTTGAATAGTATTTTGGGAAATAGGTTGAGTGACTTGAATCGAGAAGTAGTTGATTCTTGAGTAGTTCTAGTGGACTCAAACCTTCAAGATAATATTTGGACCCTTCTTCCTGCTCCTCTTACTCTGAGACATTCATATTTGGTTATTTTCATAATTTTTATGACTTCCTCTTCTTTCCAACCTTCTTCTTTTAAGTATTCTTGCAAGTTTGGTATGTTGGCAATGTGTGTTGTTATTGATGTCAACTCAACATGTGTCATCATTATTGTCAACTAAAGGTTATCAGTGAAGTTGGAGAGATATATATCAGTCTGCATGATTGGTAAGTATATGGTAACACATTGTTACATATGCTTTATGTTCTGGTCATGGGATGCAGTTACATTAGTTTGTGGCTACATGCTCAAGGAGTTAGTTGATTAATATTTGAGTCAAATTCATAGTTTTTCTATTATGGAAACTTGTCTAAGGCATGAATAATGCACTTCTCTATGTCTAGGTGTTGGTAATTTGGTTTGCATCTAGCCGTATTACAAGATCTGGTTATGCAATTCTGGAGTTAAGATTGGTAATGTTTAAGGAGTCTATTTCTTAGATTTCAAGTCATATCCTCTTTTACAAAAATAAATTATAAGTGTTTGTTCTTCAGATTACTATTCAACAATATAATGTGTCTTAGTTGACTCACTAGAATGCTTTGCATTCTTCTGCGGTGATTGGTATGCTTGTGTGGATTTGGGAATATGTTCAAGATGGTCTAAGGATTCAGTGATATGATTTCCAAGTGAATTGGTGCTTCGCAATGCTATGTCTTATGTGTTGAACTGTCATAGATTGTCTAGGTTGCTTTGTTTCTACCAATTCAATGAGATTATTTACTTGTGTCAGCTTTTGGTGATTGATTATTTAGGAGATTGATTCTTCATTGGTTAAATGTTTGCTATAATTCGTAATGTATTTCTATTCTTCAAATTATCTTAAACAAAAACAACGATATTATTGCAAAAAAATTGACCAACATGATAAATATTTCCAAGCATTTCACGTTTGCCCTTGTAACAACAACCAAGCATCATAAACACATAATTAACGCATTCAATGCCCCCACTATCCACAAGAACTTGCTCAAAGCACATGTAATTTAATGTACCCACTTGCCCCGTTAGCCCTTGTAACAACAACCAATACTTCTAGTTAACAAGTATCATAAACACATAGCGAAGCCATTGATGACCACTGAACTTCTACATTGTTTTTTGAGAAGCTTATGTGTTTTCAGGTCTCTATGTTAGCAATGCTAACAACAGTGTACTAGTGGTAAGAGTTTTGTCTATTTGTTTATGATACATGTGTAACATAAAAATACTGGTTACTTTTACAAGGGTTAAGGGGAGAAATGAGTACACAAGATCTATATGGTTGCAATGGTAGTTGCTTGTTGAACAAGGAACTAGAAGGTTAGATTCTTGTATCATTTTTGTCCATTGTTTGCTACAATACATAATTTCCACTTATTGTGCTAACTTACTTAAAGGAAAATAAAAAAATTAAATCCATGCATTTACAATTAACAGGACCTTGCGCACGACATTTACTTTTTCATGTAATGCCTTTACTCACCCCATGAGCATTCTCCAAAATTTAATTGTTCTTTTGCAAATTCCCTTTGGCTTTCAAACAATGAAACACTTCTCCTTGCATCACTCTTCCTCAGAGAATTTGTAGACCATATTGTTATACATTAACCAAAGGACAACTTTCTCTCTAGTATATATTGTCATACTGTTATGTGCAACACCTTTGCCATTGTTACTATCTACATGCACTCAGTCCATGTCTCAAAGGTATGCAACACAACCAAGCCACATACAAGCATTTCCGTTTACAACACTTCACCATTTACGCATTACAATGTATTGGAATTGCTCCACACCACTAGCCTCAACATATTGTTTTTGGTGCGAATTCTCAATAATGGAAATGGGATAATATTTGGAGAACAAATAACTAATATTTAAACCTCTAGTATGTTGTTGGCTTTTACAATTAATTTTTTATCAATTACTCTCTTTTTTCACTAGTTTATAGACGTAAATATACATATATATTATTTCATAGAAAAAAAGAATTTAGTTTTTATTTAAAATTAATTATATTTATTTTTTTATATATACATGTAATAGTAGTTCTATTTATAATATAAAATATTTTTAGAATTTGAGTAATTGAATTATTTCTAATGTAGGACAAATGTCCTCATTCCACTCCGCTCCTGTAGCAACAAACATATTTACCAAATTCACGTGTGTGCCAATGCTTTTTTTGACACTGGTGACAATGTTGGGTGCCTGTGATTGCTTTTCTATTTTTCTTATTCTCTCACAATGCACTACTGATTAGTAGCTTACCTCCATCTTTATCATACTTGATAACTAGAAGTATTGCTTGCTATTCAAAGAGCTAACAAGACATATCAGTACAGTCAAGGGTGATCCCACAAAGCTGGTTTACAATTTCTGGGAGATTCTATTTTTTGCTGAAATCACATATTTTTAGAAAATATAATCATTCAAGCCTTCAAAATTTCCATTTAAAGCTTTCCAAACGAAGAGGGTTTGATCAAACTCAAGGGAAAGGGGGAGGGAATCTTAGAGAAACCTCGAAGAATAGTAGTTCCTTCAGTAAATTTAATTTCATTAGGTTGCCTCAAAGACACGTACTACTATGTCCTAAAGCGGAAACAAAGATAGTTAATTCCCACATTAATCCTTCTGAGAGAATCACATGTAAATTCAAAATCAAGCAATGAAAGATTCTAGAAACAGAATCAACACAGATGAAAGATAAGACAAAAATTAGAACACAAAGATTTACGTGGGGAAAATTCTCTCGAATAAAAAACCCCACACTCCAAAGATTGAGCCATTGTATTATTCAGCAACAGAATGGTTACAATACAAATTCAGGCTCATAGCCTCTTCAGAGATTCATCTTGCTCATTCTGGAAACAACTGGTAGCAAACTCAACATGAGAGATCAACCATGGCACTCATGGTCAGGGGAGATTCCAGTAGCAAAACCTGCTTCTTTCTTCTTCTCCTTCGGCCTCATGGCCTCGGCCTTTCAGCCAGCCGCACAGCTCTCTCTGTTAGCTCTCTCAATTCTCCTTCGGCTCTCATGCACTCTCTGCTCTATGATACAGAACGTCTAATGCATACATATATGCATTCATTCTTCAATAGGCTCTCTGTGAATCGGTTCAAGATCACAAAACAACAATCTCTAGCTCAACATCATTATCGTCATAGATGTTTCCATTATGGTGTAGATTTTTCCTTGCAACCAGTTCAGGCAACTATTGCAAAAATTCAACCGCCAACCATTTGAATATCACTTCCTCTTATTGGTCCATGAGTCACCACATAGGATAGTCTTCACTCGGTCAACAATGATCAACTTGTGTCGCATGTCGGTGAGACACTAACCGTGTCTCCCCGATGCCACAAGACCAGATCATCATTATCGCCAAGATTTATCACTATCGGCAAGATTTTACACCGAGTCTAGAAATCTATTGCTAAGACTTATTGCTCTCACCAAGACATCATACCGAAGTTCCCAAGTCACATCGGCCTCATCATTCTCATTGGCGAGACAATCACCATTTGATGAGACATCATACCGATGTTCAAAGGTCACTCTGAAATTCCCAACAATTGGCAAGACTTACCACCTTCACTGAGAGATCATACCGAGCCTTTATGTTATACCGAAAACTGAGTAGTTGCCAAGAGTCATACTAACATTAGGTTTCCCATCGACAAGACAATTGCTCTTCGCCAGGAGTTCACACCGAGCCTCTTCATGTTATACCAAAGCATTCGACAGTCGGAAAGACATTCATCTTTTGCTGAGACATCCCACCGAGCACAACATGTCATCCTGAAGACCTTTTACTATCGGCGAGACTTACCGCTTTTGCCAAGACATCATGCCGAGCCTTCATGTGTTACTCCGAGTGCATACTTTCGACGAGAGAATCAATCTTCGGCAAGACTTCTTACCGAGGCTTCCATGTTACCCCAAAGTAACTGTTCGCCAAGAGTCACACTGAAGAAGACCGTCGGCTAGACTTTCCACATTCGCTGATACTTCATACCGAAGTCCTCATGTTTCTTCGATGACTCCATTTGCTAGGAGTCTCACCGAAAACACCCGATCACATGTAGCTTTGTCAGCCAGACATACCACTATTGCCAAGAGGTCATAGCGAACCTCTTTTGTTACCCCGATGACTCAGCTGTCGGTGAGACATTTCCCTATGGCCAAGACTTCACGCCAAATTATTTGTGCCACCGTAAAGACACCAAGTATAACCATTCGGCGAGACAACCCTCCATCGCTAAGACTTCATATCAAAGAAAACAGGTTACATCAATGACTCAAGTCGCAGTAGGTCTCCCCGACATCTGCTAGGCACCGATAACAAACACTTGTATCATCATCGATGAGACATCTCCCAATCGTAGGACTTCATACCGATAGAAGCAAGTCATGCCGATTACCACATCGGCCAGACAGACCAAAGGTCATGCCGATATTGGCAAGACTTTCTACCATCACCGAGACATCATCCTGACTATCCAAGGGTATGCCAAAGGTTTTAGATGCCCAAGACATTTAGGAGGTCACAACGATAGTCAAGATCAACTAGTAGGTCGGCCAGACATCTCCATAGTCTCATCAAAATTTCTCACAAAAGGTTTCAGCCTGTGGGATTGAGGCACACAATTCCAAAAATCTCCCACTTGATGAAGATCACACAGGCACCTCCAAAGCAACCAAAAACTAAGATCACACTAGCTCCACCAGTTCAGACCCCGCAATACCCAAGATACCCAATCAATAAGGTTCCACAGAATCAGTCCACCAAAAAAATGCAACGAAAAACCAAGCATCCAACTGCAACTCACTTTCCAACAAAGTAATTGAAAAAACAACCTAGCACATCCTTCCAGGAAACCACATAGAACTCAAACATGCTCTCATGCTCCATCAAGAATTATGTTCCAACATCCAAGATATCCACCATTCAGGCATAAATCCTTGTCATCTTCCAACATGGCACATGTGGAAGAAAGATACAAGCCAAGGTGAATAAGCACCATTCCAATGAACACAAGCAAAAGATCCCAGTGATATCACCAACAAGATACTGCTACCACTTCACTGTGCTCAAATGCTATACAGAAGCAATATCAGCTTCAAAGCTATAATTAGAACACAACAGTGAAGTGATTTTCTAGAAACACGACATAAAACACTAGCTAGAACAATAGTCAGACTGACTGCTCCCATCCAACTGATAAACCCACACGACTGAAAATAGCACTCACAGCTCGTGCTATTCCATCCAATCGCACATACCTCAAAGGTATCAACATTAGTAATCTCATGCCAAACCAAAAACCACTCATCAACAACGAATGCAAGCTCCAAGTGTCAACCAGTCTAAGAAGACAAGACACATGCAGGAACTCCCACTACCTGAGTACTCCAGATCTTAAGATCAAAGGCATCACAAATCTACCAATAACAACACATAGAAAATGCAACCATGTAGTACCAAAGAAATATCCACAATGATATGCACAACTTGCAACACAACGCTACAAGAAACATTTCTCTCACCACAAACCTTCACGGCTATGGAGAGAACATTTGCACATCATCTTCCTGTAGAACATCCTCCTACATGCACTTCTAACAACCAACTGTGTCAAGAATGATCTCCTTAACAACCCAAAAGGAAAGCCTTAACAACATCCATCCATTCAATCACCAAGATTAAACCATCTTTAAAAAACATGGATGTAAGCCTCTCAAAGAAGATCAAACTAGTTCATTTCCCATTTTAGGAAATCAGCCCATACATCATCTCCTACCGATTCTCATCAGTAAATAACTTAACACATAAACTCAAGGAGATAAAGGAAACTGTACAACTTCCACTATGAGTCCTCCAGAACCATTAAACAACAATTTAAGATCCATATCATGAAAGTGAACATTAAACACATCTGAAAGATATAAAGGGCCAAATACCTCTCAGATAAACTGCCGAGTAGACCAAGAGTGGGAACGAGAATACTCCTTCAAGATACACAAACCATCATGACTAATCCAAGAGTAATCTCCTCATAGGTCTCTTATTGAACTCATGTTCAACCAAGGTGAAGCTTTCTCAGACTTTCAGACCACTGTCAAAGCTCCAATCTGCTGAATTAGGAACTTATCATGACACCATGATCTACACATCTCCTTAGGAGATACCAGCCTTCAAGTGACTTTACCATGGTATCAAGTACAATGCACAATGCCAAAACTCTAGTGCACCAAGAGTATACCATGACATACAACAAATAGACTTAAAACCAACATCACCTGTCAAGCACCACCAACATCTTAACCAAAGATTCGAAGCGTCCTCCATGGTTCCAAGATGTTGCACATCTTCAAATGATGTTCATGCAAATGCGAAAGAACCCTTCTGCAGCAATAGGATCTAAAAGATCTCCCTAGAAATATCTACAACACCAAAGAAGACCATTCACCACCATGTGATGAATCCACAGTCACTACTAGAGCTCCCACTGAACGTGACATCCGAGCTCTCCAAGCATCATGACCACCCACTTCAGATTCCCATAACTGACTATTCAGGTACTCAATAGTATCCATCCTCTCATCTCAAAAAAATCACACCAATTCACAAGTGACCAATGACAAGGCCAGCTAACAAGTTTGCACCAGCAATGAATCAACCTCGTGGATAAAGACAATCCACATCCAAGTTATCTCACTACAACCAATGGGTAGCTAATCCACCAACCACATAACTCATAGATCACAAACATCAAACATGCAAACTCGTCATCACATTGGAAACTACAACACTGAGATATCAAAGAGAATAACCACGTAGACAACATGACTCAACCACCAGATCACGCCAAATCTGATTTCCCAATCATGTCCACAACATGCACCATAATCAAGGAACCCACAAGCACCACCTCAAGAATGTTGAGTGACAAATCATGTACCAACACTCCCATGTAGAGAAGAAATAACACCTCCTCAAACCATGCACCAAGCATGCATGCAGAACTACAACTATCTCGTCCAACAACACCCCTAAAGGCTAGTGTCTAGACAATAGCTTAACAACAACTCCACATGGTCACAAGTTTTGCTTAACTATGTAAAACCTACAAAACCACAGAGCCATGCAAGTACAAATCATCTTTTAGAAAGAAAACAATAGTTTAGGAAATCTAGGCCCCTTTCAGGCCAAATCTAAACCACCACCATGTACATGCATCCGAGAAAGAGAGAAAGGCTATTTTAGAAGTTTGTAAATCAACTATTGATTAACTCCATAGCCTTTAAGTATTTGAGGTTAATAAGAAACAGTGCCTTCCAACACTAGGAACCACCACCTAGCATAAGCACTCTCTTCCATGGATGAGAAACAACCTAGGCTTCTCTATATCACCCAGGATCCTGCCACACAGACACCCAATATGAAAGCTTTACTGCTACACAACCATGAAGCATAGAAATCCACCTCATACTCCAAGGTTAAACCGCTACCAGCCAGGAGACAGAGATCACAACATGATCAACTCCCTTTTTCCATCTTGACCATCCTTCAAGCTGCATGTTGTCTCAGAATACCACAAGGCTTCCACTCATCAAAGGATCAATACATCAACCCATTCCTCCAGATTTCTTCCAGCCTATTCAAGCTAAGAAATCTTCACAAGAGAAATATCCAGAACCAACGACCAGAAGAAGGCTTTGATACCACTTCAAGGGAAAGGGGGAGGGCATCTCAGAGAAACCTCCAAGAACAGTAGTGCCTTCAGTAACTTTAATTTCATTAGGTTGCCTCAAAGACATGTACTACTAAGTCCTAAAGCGGAAACATACATAATTAATTCCCACATTAATCCTTCTGAGAGAATCACATGTAAATTCAACAAGCAATGATAGATTCTAGAAACATAATCAACAAAGATGAAAGATAAGACAGAAATCAGAACACAAAGATTTACGTGAGGAAAATCCTCTTGAATAAAAAACCCCACACTCCAAAGATCGAGCCATTGTATTATTCAGCAACAGAATGGTTACAATACAAATTCAACCTCATAGCCTCTTCAGAGATTCATCTTGTTCATTCTAGAAACAACTGGTAGCAAACTCAACACGAGAGATCAACCATGGCACTCATGGTCAGGAGAGATTTCATCAGCAAAACCTACTTCTCTCTTCTTCTCCTTCTACCTCATGGCCTCAACCTTTCAGCCAACCACACGACCCTCTCTGTTAGCTCTCTCAATTCTCCTTCGGCTCTCATGCACTCTTTGCTCTATGATATAGAACGTCCAATGTATACATATATGCATTCGTTCTTCAACAGGCTCTCTGTGAATCAGTTCAATATCACAAAACAACAATATCCAGCTCAACATCATTATCGTCGTAGATGTTTCCATTCTGGTGTAGATTTTTCCTTGCAGCTAGTTCAGGCAATTTTTGTAAAAATCCAACCGCCAACCATTTGAATATCACTTCCTTTGATTGGTCCACGAGTCACCACATAGGATAGTCTTCACTCGGTCAGCAACGATCGACTTGTTTCACATCTCGGTTTAACACTAACCGTGTCTCCCCGATGCCACAAGACCAGATCATCATTATCGCCAAGAGTTATCACTATCGGCAAGATGTTACACTGAGTCCAGAAAGCTATCACTAAGACTTGTTGCCCTCACCAAGACATCATATCGAAGTTCCCAAGTCACATCGACCTTAGCATTCTCATTGGTGAGACAATCGCCATTCGATGAGACATCATACCGATGTTCAAAGGTCACTCTGAAATGCCTAACAGTCAGCAAGACTTATCGCCTTCACTGAGAGATCATACTGAGCCTTTATGTTATATTGAACACCGAGTAGTCGCCAAGAGTCATACCAACATCAGGTTTCCCATCGGCAAGAAAATCGGTCTTCGCTAGGAGTTCACATCGAGCCTCTTCATGTTATATCGAAGCATCCGATAGTCGGAAAAATATTCGTCTTTCGCCGAGACATCCCACCGAGCACAACATGTCATCCTGAAGACCTTTTACTATCGGCGAGACTTACCACTTTCGCCAAGACATCACACCAAGCCTTCATGTGTTACTCCGAGTGCATACTGTTGGCGAGAGAATCAACCTTCGACAAGACTTCTTACTGAGGCTTCCATGTTACCCCGAACTCACTGTTCGCCAAGAGTCACACCAAAGAAGACCGTCAGCTAGACTTTCCACATTCACTGAGACTTCATATCGAAGTCCTCATGTTTCTCCGATGACTCCATTCGCTAGGAGTCTCACCGAAAATACCCGATCACATGTAGCTTTGTCGGCCAGACATACCGCTAGCACCAAGAGGTCATAGCGAACCCCTTTCATTACCCTGATGACTCAGCTGTTGGCAAGATATTTCCCTGTCACTAAGACTTCACACTGAATTCTTTGTGCCACCGAGAAGACACCAAGTATAACCATTCGGCGAGACAACCCTCCATCGCTAAGACTTCATATCGAAGCAAATAGGTTACACCGATGACTCCAGTCACTGTAGGTCTCCCCGACATCCGCTAGGCACCCGATAACAAACACTTGTATCTCCATCGGCGAGACATCTCCCAATCGCCAAGACTTCATACTGATAGAAGCAAGTCATGTCGATTACCGCATCGGCCAGACAGACCAAAGGTCATGCCGATATCAGCAAGACTTTCTATCATCGCCGAGAGATCATCCCGACTGTCCAAGGGTATGCTAAAGGTTTTAGATGCCAATCACCAAGACATTCAGGAGGTCACAGGGATAGTTAGGATCAACTAATAGGTTTGCCAGAAATCTCCATAGTCTCACCGAAATTGCTCACAAAAGGTTTCGGCCTGTGGGATTGACGCACACAATTCCAACACAAACTACCTTAGATCAAACCCCCTTGGATAGAACCCTGCTAATTTTAAACCATACCTCTAATGGAGTCTCCTTTACACCTATCAAAATGCTAATAAAAGACCACTTTTGATTTACCTTTTGGTGGATCAAATGAATTCATTTAAATTTTATTTTTTGCAAGTATGTAGTCCTTATTATAAGCTTCCCAAAAAGTATAATTTTAAATTAATTTCATTTTATTATTATATTTATTTTTTATTTCTTGTGAATGTAGGTTTTTCACCGAAAATCAAGCTCTATGTTCTGCACATGTGGAAAAATAAAAGATTATAAAAAAATATTAAAAAATATGAGTGCACTAGATATTGAAGTCCTTGATCCAACAAAAAACAAATTGAATTTAGATACATACAAAAAAAAGTTATGTGTTATACGGTCTGCCTATGTCTGAATTGTAATTGGTTTGACTTCGAAACTTGATGAAGGAAAAATATTCAATAAAACACTATGAAACCAATTGGAAGCACTACATATCATAGTTACAAATCTCAATTCAAAAAAATTATAATTTTATCCTTCATGAAAAAAAAGTTGTCTTATATGGTGAGCGTCACTCCTTAAAAATGTTTATTGAATAAAACTAGATTTCGAAGGAGATGGAAAAAGAACTGCAATATGATTCCAAAATTTTTGAAAAAAATATATTTAGAATCTATAGACAAAATTTCACAAATCACTAGTTTGCATCATCTTCAAATTCCTCACAGTTTAGCCGCTATAGGTGTTCAAAAGTGAAGATTTAGTTAGAAAAAATCAATTTAGTGTCCAGTTTGGCCAAAAAATTTAAACCAGTATTGTGGGATTGCCCTCAATTACATATACTTTGAGCAAGGTCTTGTTGATTGTGAAGGAATTCAATGCATTAATTAACTTTTTATTGCTTAAATGGCCATTGGCCTACTGGAAAAACTCATCCATTTTTTTATTAAAGGTCCGATGTTTCAAAAATTTATGGAACAAATCTATTTCTTTGTAAATTTTGACATTGTTTTTGTCCTTCAGCTACAAGTAGTGCTTGCAGTTATGTATAAAGCTAGATAGTTTGACTAACCTCTTTTGGGCTATAAAGGAATTGAATGCACTAACTTTGCAATTGAAGCATAACAAACAAATTATTCCTTTGCCAAAAATATGTATCGCTCTAGCATTTACAACATTGATTGAGCATTGATTGCTTTATGTTTATGAATTGCATTTATGAATGTTATCCACTATGCTCATTTGTCTCAAATGCCTCTATATCAGGACCTGATGTTTACAATTGCAGTGGGCGACAAATATCTACATTGGCGCAAATATACTCAACTGTTGAGCAATAAATTGGAGGTGAGACTCTTCGACCATTGCCCTTTTCTCTTTGCAATCAAACATTTTCATGTTTACATAAAATATCAACTCCATTGCACTATACATATGTACAGAATACTAAAGATTTCAAATTTGGAATGAAAACAAGACATCATAATATAGAAAAACTAGACATTAATAAGTATGAATATGCAAGCTGCTCACCAGTCTCTAGTATACACAAATTCATTTAAAATAATGTTATTTCTAGAACAGACACACTTAAATTGAATGTTCAAAACTATTTCTTTGATTCAATACAAGTACAGTTGACTAGTACAAATGATGGAACAAACAAAAAGACTAGCACACCAAATGCAACACATGGAAAAAGACACAAGAAAATGTTAAACAACTTATACTATCAATCTATCATATACATCTGTGCATCATCCACATATTATAAGATTTACATTCTTCTCTGTTCTTTTAGAAAAAATGAACAAATCCATTTCAATCCAAGAGTTAAATGTAAAAAAAAATTGGTCACACATTCAGAGGTGTCATTCTTGTTCTCTACAAATCAATGTTGGAGAAAGACAATGGAACAAATGAGGTACTACACGCAAATCTCACAGACCTCAAAGCATAAATGACAATTACACTAAATATCAGTGGAAACCTTGTGTAAAAACATGAGCACAAGATAATCTTAGGAATAAGGATTTCAATATCAACTTTCCAAGTGGCACGTAAAACAGTTCATGAAAAAGGGGAATGTGGTTGCATATTGAAATTGACAGACACTAGCACAGTTGAAACCAGACCTCAAATTTTGTGAAGACTATTACTTCATTTTAAATACAACTATAGGCCAGTTGCTAGCTATCATAGATGAAAATCCTATTGGGACAATAGGTGCTTTGATTTTTGTTGCGAACAAAGTTGATAACCAATATACAATTGATATCAAAGATGGCAGAGCAAAAAATGGCAGAGCACAATTACAAGTCTCTACATACCATATGCTACTAAACATTTCAAACATTTTTCTATATCATTGTGCCCTCTACTAAATTTTTTGTCTCACACAAACCAAGTTTCTCTTTTCCATGCAGTTGATATTGCAATCATTTCATGAGCAAAAATACTTGCAAATAATGCAATAGCTTTACAACAATAAAACTCCAACATTTCTTTTCAAAAATATTCTAAAAACCATATATTAAAAGAACATGTTCCACATAGGCCAATCATTTTTTTTTGCAAATTGAATAACAAAATGACAATAAAAAAGAGGCTCTAACTTCGTTGATGTAATCAACATTTACGACAACTTTTGAAATATGTTATCGCTCTCTCAAACAAGCTCTTCCAAACCTATGTTGATAAATATTTAAGTTAACATGTTTTGGGTTTCAGGGAAATTAAGAGCAGCAAACAGACTTTAAAATCCATTTGAAGCATTCTTCCCGATATTATATTGTAGATTCAACAATTAGGACATGATCCAATAGGACGATGCTCATTGGAATGGATGTGACATAGAATTCAATTATATATACTTAATCCATCCTTAAATTGTCATTGTAACAGATAGTAGCCAAAAAATCCATTGTTTAGTTGAATACTATGTCATGTAACAACTCTTGCCCGCCTTTCAAAACATAAACTACGAAGACTATGTCAAGGACAAACCAACAGTTGTATTTGCACTACGAGACTTCATTGTCAAACGTCATTTCAAGCTCAACCAAAAACAATGCCATTACAAAAGCTATTTGCTTGATTGAATGAACATTATATGCTACAACAAGGTACAAAACAATATTGAGATAAATACTTGTTTCTGACTTCCATTTGCAAATAATGCTTAAAATTGCATAGGAAAATGGGTTTTGTACTAATTCTATTAATTCCATTCTAGATATCGAAGAAACACAAGCACCTTCAAAGTTACTTGATGATACAACAACTTGCACTTCCCTCTTCTCTTATGCTTATGTTCCTGGCTATTTGGCCTATATGACTATATTTCATTTTATATGGATTAAAAATTCTACCGGCTGTCATTTTACAGTCAACATGTTTTCCTTTTATATGTTACATAATGCTTAGTTCTCTCATTTATGGCTTTAAATACCTTCAAATCCACTATTATGGTTTCCAAATATCCTATATTTACTATTGCAATTATAGCAATTCAATTTCAAACACTTGATTAGCTAATCAATTTCAAAAGTTATACATTATTTGTCTGGCTCCCTATACTTGTAAATTCAAGCACACATTTCTCTTAACCACCAACATTCACTTTATAACGAAAAACATAGAACAAAAACTAATGGTTCATTTTATATTTACATTCTTCAACATTGTATATTTTGTATTTCTCATACTTGACATCTACAACTATTGTTTGTTGTTATAGGAAAAACTAAGCGGTTCATTGCT
The DNA here is from genome assembly GCA_007258455.2 of Sequoia sempervirens. NCBI lineage: Eukaryota > Viridiplantae > Streptophyta > Pinopsida > Cupressales > Cupressaceae > Sequoia > Sequoia sempervirens. Next base: position 109,381 of record VDFB02166787.1, on the reverse strand, counting down.
TTTCTACCAACCACCAGTCTCTGAAACATTGTGTTATTTGCATTTAGTGATTTGACATTTTTCAAAATATACAATGTTCTATTTTGCTAATTTACTCCAACAAAAAAAAAAAAAAACACCTGCCATTCAATGCAATAGCTTTAGATTGATTGCCAATGTGGCATTTATCTAATGCATATCATACAATTGGAACAATGGCCTCCTCTTCTTGCTAGACTAACTTGCCTAAGCTGATACAATTTGTATTCAATTATCAATTTACTCATTTTTATTTGTAATTCTTGCTTTGCCAATTAAGTTTGACTATTCATTTTAGTTTCAACAAATTACAAAAATATGGAAACAATATGTATTTGGAATTTATGGACATATTTTTCAAGTGTTATTTCACTTACATCATTCAAAAGTTCCTCCAAAAACATTTAGAATCAAATCATTAAAATGACGCAATAGGGAATGAAAACAACATAAATATGTGTGTTCATAAATAAAATATCTTTACCCTACTCATATGGAGCAATCCCAATGCCTCGTGCTATGTAAATGGCAAGCAAGTGTAAATAGAAATTCTCCTCTATGCTTACCTTTCACATGCTAGGTTTAATTAATATTTAAAATCCCTAGCTTACCTACAAAACTGTTATTCATATGAACTTTATTTCTTATGGATAATAGAATTATTTATAATTACTTTATAAAACTAAATGAATTTATTTCAAAGATATAAAAAAATTAGACATGCTTAAAATATTCTAAAATATTAGTACTAATGGAAAATAATAGTATTGTTTTAAAAAACATTAAATACTTTGCACATTTAACTTATTACTATTACTTATATTTTATGTCTTCTATATCAAATGAAATAAAATACTTTTATATTTTTAATATCCTCATTTTCCCCAATGCTTATCAATTTTCAGTCTATTGCTAATATATATATTTTACATATCTTAAATATAATGCTTTCAAACTTTAAAACTATTACTAATATTTTCATCTCTTATGTCTTGGATTTTCACTCAAAAACACTATTATGTAAACAAATAAATATCTTTACTAAATAATTTTATAAAAAAAATTGTTTATATTTTCTAACAAGTACATAAAAAATATGAACTTCAATATCACTTCTCCATTTACGCATTCAATACAAAACTCTAACAATTCCAATTACATATCTTCAAACACATTAGCCCTTTCCTTTCCAATCTAATAACTCTTTCCATTGACTCATATTAATCAAATTTTAAGTTACAAAAAATAAACTATTTGCAAAGAAAATTGACTTTTAAGCATTTCAAAATAATTTTACTTATTAATATTAGTCAAATCACAAAATATTTTGTAATTGTTGGCATATGGCCTTGGGGAATCATTTTTGGCTACTTGTGTTGTCATTGATGGCAACTAGAGTTAGCAGTTTGGTCCGTAGTATTAGTAGTGTTCATACCGATAGAGTGAGTGAAGATCAGGACATTCAATTGGTAAATTGATCTGATCACTTCATCGGATCACTATTTCGTTTTGTGGATCTCCAATAAATCTTTCCTAGCATGTACACTATCCTACTAAAAAGTTTTATGGTGATGTATTAATCATAGTTCGAGTTAAGAGGTTCGGTGGCATGATTCATGATCTATTTTTTCATTGTGGTCGACATGCTTGATGTGGTATATAGCAGATGTATGTGGAGTAAGTGTTTTGTTATATCTTATGTTTTGAACCTTGGTGTGGGTCTCTACTTTAAGTCTAGCTGATTTGTGTAGGTATGCATAAATTATAACTTGTGATTTGGGCCGGCATAAGAAGGAATATTGTATTTTGTTGTGAAGCTGACATATATTGAATTAGCGGACATATAAGGAAGATTGGTAATTCACTTTGAGAGAGTAGTATGTGAAAAGAAAGGTATGTGTGTGTGAAAAATAGCAGAACAATTGATATTAGAAGATCTATTGAGCGAATTTTAGTTGTGCTACAGAAGGGTTTTCAGCAGGAGAGCAGAGCAGAGCAGAACAAAGTTGATCAGAAGTGTGAATTGGATAGAAGGTCCAAAGTCTGATTGTGCGCTTCAATGGAACTAAATCTAGGCATTTGTAGATGCTATACTCTCAGTTCAAACTTTTTTGTAATCTATATTATAATTGTAAGGTAGTGAGCCTCTTTCTTTGAGCAATGAGCTCTAGGAAGCGTGCTTGAATGCAAGTGCATTCCACTCTTTATTTTACTTTTAATAGAGTAAAATTTGTGGATTAATCTCCACCGTGGTTTTTCCCCTAACAGGGTTTTCATGTAAAAATATCTAGTGTTATGGTGTTTATTAATGTGACTACATGTTTTCATCTGCTATGTGTTGCTAATGTTATATAAAGTTCAATTATTATTGTTTATGGTTTTAGATCTGTTTTCAAATCAAATTTATTGAACACTGATTCACCCCCCCTCTCAGTGTCCCTAGTGTCCAACAGTTGGTATCAAAAAAGGTTCCTCTTCTAAAGCTTAATAGCTTGAGGTGAATCTTGAACTACAATGGATGCTGGTGGTCTTCAATAGCAACTAATGGTGGAACTTGATGATCTTGATCAATCTAAGGAAGAGGTCATGGAACTTAAGGAAAATCTTACAGATGCCAAAAAATTCATTCAATCATTGAAGGACAAGATAAATGACTCAAGGGAAAAGAGGAAGGAACTATGTGATCAGTTGAAGCAAAATGAAAAAAAGGATCGAATGATATCCATTTGAATCAAACCCTAAAAGAGATAACAGAAGAAAGTGAAAATCTAGCCAAGGACAATGCAACTCTAAGACTTGAAATGGAATATGTGGCAATGAAGTTTACCACATAGATCAAGCAAAGAAAGAAGAATGAGGATAATCTGGCCTAGTCCCTGAGAGAAAAATATGAAGAATGCAGCAAAATTAACAATAGAACCATTCAACTGGAGGAAGAACTGCAACATGCCAAAAACTATGAACATGAGATTGAGAGGCAAATAGTCATTCTTGGGAATGATCTTGCTACTGCAAATGAATTCAAAGAAAATTTCAGGATCAGTTATACCAAGCTTGAAGAGATAACCAAAGGTCAAAGGATATAAATGATAAGTGAGGTCTTGGATATGAGAAGGGAGAATGCTCTAGATCTGAACAGAAGAATCCTGAAAAGAAGAACAAAGGAAGAAGACATCCGGTAAGGCAACCTAATGCTCAAATATTTAATGGATATTTCTTTGCTTGTAACAAATTTGGACATATGGCTTCTCAATGTAGAAGAAAGATGAACTCTAGTACTCTATCATTTTCTGGTCAATGTTTCAAATGCAAAAAAATTGGTCATAAGTTATTAGAATGTAGAAGTATGTCTATCAATGCAAGTAACATTAAATGATATACCTGTGGAAGATTTGGACATGTTGCTAATCAATGTAGGTCAAGTGGAAATCAGTGGAATGGATGGTACAGGCAGAAAAGTCCGGTATGTTTCAATTGTAACAATCTTGGTCACATTGCAAAATTCTGCTGGAATAGAAACATGAATAAAAGAGGTTTGGTCTATCAAGGAAGAAATTCACAGAAAGACAATAAAGGAAAAGAAAAAGCATCTATAAAAGAGATAAGAGATCAGATGAAGAAAACATGGATGAAGAAAAGTGAAACGGATGAAGGAAATAAAGTTGTAGCAGAAGCCCCCTCTGGTAGCTCCTCTCGTAATTGATATCAGGCCAATGGCCTAGGGGGAGTTTTTCATGAAAATATCTTTCCCCCCTCTTTTAATAGTTGGCATTGAATTGCTGAATGTCGTCAGTTGTTGTGATGGAAGTATGTGCAATGATATGATGAATTGGATGAAATGGTATAGGTCCGCAGTTGAATTCTTCGCTTGTTGTATGAGTTTGCAGTGTAACCGGAACTTCTAGGGCAACACATTTAATATGGAAAAAGTAAAGTTGGTAAAGTTACAAAAGGGAATTTTGAACCCTATTTCAGCACCAAGCGTTGAAGGAGAACAGTTCGAGAGTATTTTTCTACAAAATTTCAAAGGTGTGAAAATTCATCTTAGTAGTGAATCGTCAGGTACTTCTGTTGCTCATTGATTTCACATCTATTTTGTAATCAGTATAAATCTGTTTGGAACGAAACATGAAGCAAATCAAAGGTACCATAACCCTAGATGAGTATAGCAGCCAAAAGATTAGGGATGAAAGAAATTTGTTGTCGCTTACCGATTTTAGAAGGCTTGAAGGATCAAAACACAAGAATTTGGATATATGGAATGATTATCCTTATTTGGTCATTGCGGAAGTGATTCGGTTTTTCCTAAACAAATTGGACGGTGACATCCTCACTTTGGATAAGCCATATCAAATTACCAAGGATGTGATCAGAAATTTAATGGGCTTATGCAATGTTGGTGATGTATCGAAGAAGAAGTCGATTCGCAATGCGGAGGTTGAAGCCCTAACCGAAATAAAGGACGAACATAGGACTCTGATAATTTCATCGATTAAAGATCCTTTGACAAGGTATGTGGCTTATGGATTCTCATACAAGATTTACTTCAGATACTGAGAAGGATCAACCTCGACAGGTGTTGCATATATCACCCATAAAATGATAATTGAAAACGAAGACTTTGATCTGTGTAGTCTGATGAAGGATCAATTGATGGAGAATTTTCAATTAACGAAGGATATTGACTACCCATTCAGGTTTGGTACTCTGGCAATATGTATTATGATGTACTTTCTAAACTATTTGCAATTAAAGGACAATGTAGTGTGGAGAGAGAATATGCCAATTTGTAAGAAAATCTCCAATCATTACAATTCTTTTGAAAATTGTGAACAAGTGTATGAAATTTTCTTTAGAAAGGTATTAGAGAGGTTTGGGGAAGGTGTTGTCCCTCTTCCAACAAAAATAAGAGAGGTTGGATCATCTTTCAGAAAATGAGAGAAAAAGTAGAAGAGAGGAAGAGATACGATTGTTGTCACTCCTCCAGCACCCAAGTCTACAAAGATTGAAGAAAAAGGGAAAATTCAAGTGGTTGTGGATGTAGAAAATGAAGTTCCTAAAGAATGTATTCCCATAGATCAACCAAAACCAGATGAATCGGAAATAATAATAACTAAAGACAGTGATGAAGAAGGTGCTCTGTTTAAGTCAAAGATAATGCAAATCATTTAAGATGAGGATGGTATGCAAAAGATATCCAGAATATGGTTGAATGGACCATCTTATGAGCAATATTTTATTGAAAACACTTTGGCAAGGTACTTTATTGATAACAATATTGAGTTGGAAATTTTGCAGGATATTCTCCCTAAAGAATTGATTGAATGTGTCAAGATATCTATGGAGTCTGTGCCCCTAGAAAGGAAGGAAGAAGAAATAATTTCTTATTTAAAAATGCAGTTTAGATTATCTCTTTCCAGACTAAAGAAGAAAATGAATGAGCTGAGATAGTGCATTGATTCAAAAAATAAAGATTTTAACTATTGTCTTAGGTGGCCTCATGTTTTAGGAAAGTACAAGGATAAGCTTGAAGAGATTGAAAGTGAGCTTGTTAAGACTGGAAAAACTTATAGTATGCTTTTGGATAAGAATGGAGATGTGAAGAAGAATGTTCATGATCTACAGATTGAGCATGCAAAAAGTTCTTACTACTAAGAATGCTCTCATTGATGCTTTCTGGAAAGTTAAAGATATAACCGAAGGGAGATTAGAACAAATGATTGAGATTCTTAAATCAGGAGAAAAATTGGAAGAAGCAGTAACCATTCCTGAGTCTCTGTTTCAAATAATCAACAAAACATCAAAGAACAATAGCCTGATCATGGCCATTGGGATTGTGGTGGATTCCTGGAAGAAATTCCTTCCAGAAATGAAAGCTAAGTATAAAATAATTTTCTGAATTTTTGTAGCAATTGTCAAATTTTGATCAATTTTTGCATTGGGGGAAAGAATGAAGTAAGAAAAAGTACGGTAAAATATCTAAGGGGAGAGAATAATAAAGGGAGTGTAAGTGGATATTGTAGAGCTTTTTCATTGATGTCAAAGGGGGAGAGAATGAAGTGAAAAAATTCCTGACATCCAAAGGGGGAGTAACAGTTTTGGCTTTGATATGTTTTTGGTTTTGACACTTAGTCGATTTTTCACTAAGTGTTGTCATTAATGCCAAAGGGGGAGATTGTTGGCATATGGCCTTGGGGAATCATTTTTGGCTACTTGTGTTGTCATTGATGGCAACTAGAGTCAATAGTTTGGTCCGCAGTATCAATAGTGTTCATACTGACAGAGTGAGTGAAGATCAGGACATTTGGTTGGTAAATTGATCTAATCACTTCACCAGATCACTATTTCATTGTGTGGATCTCCAGGAAATCTTTCCTATCATGTACACTATCCTACTAAAGAGTTTTTTGGTGATGTATTAATCATAGATTGAGTTAAGAGGTTTGGTGGCATGATTCATGATCTATTTTTTCATTGTGGCCGACATGCTTGATGTGGTATATCACAGATGTATGTGTAGTAAGTGTTTTGCTATATCTTATGTTTTGAACCTTGGTATGGGTCCCTACTTTAAGTCTAGTTGACTTGTGTAGGTACGCATAAATTATAACTTGTGATTTGGGCCGACATAAGAAGGAATATTGTATTTTTTGTGAAGCCAAAATATCTTGAATTAGTGGTTATATAAGGAAGATCAATAATTCACTTTGAGAGAGTAGTATATGAAAACAAAGGTATGTGTGTGCAAAAAATAGCAGAACAATTGATATTAGAAGATCTTTTGAGTGAATTTTAGTTGTGCTACATAAGGGTTTTCTGTAGGAGAGCAGAGTAGAGCATAACAGAGTTGAGCAGAAGTGTGAATTGGACAGAAGGTCAAAAGTTTGATTATGCCCTTCAGTGGAACTAAATCCAAGAATTTGTAGATGCTATACTCTCAGTTCAAATTTTGTTGTAATCTATATTATAATTGTAAGGCAGTGAGCCTCTTTCTTTGAGTAGTGAGCTCTAGGTAGTGTGCCTGAATGCAAGTGCATTCCCATCTTTTATTTTACTTTTAAAAGAGTAAACTTTGTGGATTAATCTCCATCGTGGTTATTCCCCTAATAGGGTTTCCATGTAAAAATATCTAGTGTTATGGTGTTCATTAATGTGACTGCATGTTTTCATCTGCTCTGTGCTGCTAATGCTATATAAAGTTCAATTATTGTTGTTGATGGTTTTAGATCTGTTTTCAAATCAAATTTATTGAACACTGATTCACCCCCCCTCTCAGTGTTCCTAGTATCCAATAGTAATTACTACTATATTATTTATTACACTAACAACTTATTTGACATAACTAATTCAATGAGTAATTATAAAAATTAATTAATATTTGTGAACAAGTGTTTTTCTATTCTAAATATGCAAAACTAAGTTAGAGAATACAAAATGAAAACACAAGACCACCTCAATGATTAGCCTAAGTAAAAGAACAAACAAAAGAAAAGTGAGATAGGAGTGATTATACCTTCCTTGTTGGTGTTGATCTCCTTGGTTGGCCCTTGATGTAGATGGAAATATGTGCTCCTCAGATGGCAAGTTATGATGCAAATGGGTTGAAAATGATGTATGAAAGATGGGGGATGCAATGAGTAAAGTGTGTGCAATGAAGATGAAAGCTAGTGCAAATGCAAAAGGATATGATGGCTTGAAAATTCGAAAGCATAAGAGTGCTAGAATTCCTAAGTTGTGTCAATGAATGAAAGAGGGGGGTATTTATAGAGAAAATTGAATTCTCTAGAGAATTCAATGATTGAGATTGAGCGACTATGGCCAAGATGAAGGACTATGGTGAGTTGAGGACTCACAAGCCCTCACATCTTAACATGTGGAGGATGACATGTCCAATGGACATGGTGAGATGGCAAGGGTACAAGTGATGTGGAAGAAGGACAAGTACTTTGAAAGTACCTTGGGAGATGAGAATATTTCCTTAAAAAAGAACTTCTTGTCCTCAAGTGAGAATGAAAATGATATTTGAGGAATTTTAGTATTCCTCAAAAATCTCCATTGGGAAGAGGAAAGTAGTTGGAGAAATAAATGTGAATTAAAAATTCACATGATTGGAAGAATCTTTTGGATAAGACAAGCTTCCCAAAAATGTAGGATTTTGACACATGTGAGTGATGTGACAAGTCAAAGGTTCTAGAACTTGCATAGGAATAAGGAGAGTCTTGAAAGGATAAATGTGAATTAAAAATTCACATGGGGAAGAGGGTCAATGCTAAATGTGGAAAATGTGAAGGTTGACCAAAAAAGGTATGATAAATGTAGCAAGGGGATTAGATTAAGGTTGTGCAAATACATGATTAAGAAAAATAATAAGGGATTAGAAGCAAGTGGCAAAATTTGGAGGATGTGACATTAATCCCTGATTAAGGGTGTGCACATCTTAATCATGAATTAATTAAATTAATCCAGATTAGAAGAAGATTATGGAGGATGTGACAAAGTGAGAGAAAAATGAAGAATTTAAAATTGATTTTAAAAAGGTAAAATGACTAAATTAAATAAATTGATATGTTTATTTAATTTATAGAGGAAAAGGTCTAAGGTAAAGTATTTAATTGTTGAATTAAATACTTTAGAGACTTTAAACAGAAACATGAAATATTAATTAAATAAATCATTTAATTAATATTGACAAAATACATGAATAAAGTAGACGAGTTGACCACGTGGAAGTGGTCAAATTTGGATGTCTATATTTTGCCCCTCTTCGAAATATTGTTAGAATAACAATGTTTTGAAGAAAAGAAAATGCAGATGACTCTGAAGAGGAAGCGACTAGAAAATGATGCCCCAACATGGGAGGAGATGCATGATCTTCCCAAACAGAGGGGAATGAAGGGAGATGCCACAATCTTGCGAGGGACTGACCATGACAGAGGAATGGGGAAAATGGTAGGGTATACCCCCTCGAGAGGGCGGTTGGGGAAGAAAAAGTCGCCATAGGTGAATTTTTGATAGGAAGAAATGGAGGGCACAATTGGATAAAGATCGAAAAACTAGGCAAGTTTGGATTTTGAACGGAGTCGAATGAAGATACGGTTTGCAAATGGCGGCCCCAGGAAGTTAGGGAATTAGTTGAGCTAAAAGAATTTTAAATAGAGGGGAAAAAAATACCCTTCAATTAAAAGGGATAAAAAGGGAGGGAAAAGTTATATAAGGTAATTTGAGAAATTACCACTCCTCATTTGCATAGTGACAATTGAGTGAGAGAGAGAGAAGAGGAGAGGAAGGAGATGAGGAGAAAGATGTCGGAGGATTATGACTTGGATATCATCCACCAGGGGGACGAGGTGTGATGATTTTACCATGAGCACGTGGTTCCACACCAAGTTAGAGTCAAAACCCTATCTGGTGATTTTAAACATTTTTAATGTATTTTTTAATTTTTATGCTTATTTAAAAAGTTGGGTTTTGCTTTTGGGGTAGTTTAGAAAAATGGGTTGGGGGCAAAAATTTGATTTCGCTGAATGGGTGGGAAAAACTAGTATTTAGAGTAATGGGAAGGGGGGGGGATTTTCCCAATCAGAGGGTAAATGTACCCCATAAATGAAAAAAATGCCCAGGACAAACAAAGGGGAAACAAGAGAGGGGAGGCACATCCCCAGGTTATGTTTTGCAGGGTGGATCTGCCCTGAGCCGGGGTGGGTCCACCCCGGACGGGGACGGGTCTACCTCGCACCGGGGCGGGTCTACCCTGGATGGGGGAAGTTCCACCTTGCACCGGGGTCGGTCCTCCCCAGATGGGGGACCGTTTGCCCCATGCCAGGGAGGGTACGCCCTAGACAAGGCGAGTCCACCCCATGTTGGGGCAGGATTGCTTGGGCACCAGGCGAGCTCGGGGCAGATCCGCCGATCGAGTTGAGGTGGGTCCACCCCGGAACGGGGTGATTGCGCCCAAAACTAAGGGGTACTCGAGTAGAGGGAAGAAACTAGAAGAAATGAAAGACAAGCTAAAAGAAGAAAAAATATTAGGAGAATGATTTCCCGAGGCCGGGAGAGGAAAAAGAAAAAAGAACAAGGTAAGTGGACTGGCATGCAGCTTATTATGGATGCAAAATTTTGACTCACTACAGACCCATGAGAGGCACTCAGAGGTGTTGGCGGTGACTACTACGACCATGACCAGAGTAGATCATCATGCTTTGGAGTAGGTAGGATTTTTGTACTTATTAGGCTACCTGTCAATCAGAGCGCATTAGGTGATGCTGACAGTGCTCATAGAGCAATGAAGCTCAGAGATATCAACATTCCATCTTTCGATGGGGGAGATGACAGTGACACTGGAGGATGTGTGGCACATATTTAGGTTTCCCATAGCAGGGCGTCTGGTGAGTGAGGTGATATTGATGAGGGTGGAGTTGGATCACACCGTATGGGTGTTGTTTAGGCGAGATGACCTACCTGTGCAAAGAGGAAAGTTGATGTGGACCTATGTCTATCATTAAGGGTGCCACTATTACCACTTTATCTATGTGGACTAATCAATGGATTACTATTGCCAGATCGAAGCAGGCGCTTATGTAGTCTGAGGTTTATGGAGGTGATTCAACATATTGTCGAGGGGAGAGGGGCGATTTTCATGGGGCACATGTGTACTGGCACATCTTTTCAGAGACACACACGTCATTTATTATCGAGAGGTGCTTAGTGTGACACATGTGACGCTATTACAGGTATGGACCTAGGAACACATTAGTATCACCAGGCTAGGAGTGGTGAGGAGAGGATGGGTGGATGAGACAACGCCTGTAGCCTGGTGATATGATCGCGATGAGGGTTGGGTTTGGCATTATGAGGGGCAAGGGGATGTAAACGGATGGAGGAAGGCCTTTGATGACCTATAGGAGGAGCATATAGTGTGGTGGCCATACATGTTTCAACAATTTATGAGATGGAGGGATGATGAGGTGAGACAACGAGGTTGCTTCATGACCAGATGCTTCTTAGTTGGGAGGGAGCCCTGCATACTGGAGGCGAACAGGCCAGATAGAGTGGCTAGACAGTTGGGGATTATATAGGATATCCCACCGGGTCCAGACATGTTTCGGCGGCTCACCTGAGAGCAGCCATGGGGAGACCTGATTGTGTTGAGGTTTTCCAGAGAGAACTTGGAGACATTGCAACTATTCCCCTACCTGGGGAGGATCACAAGGGAGAGAGAGGCGAGGGTGACCAATCGATACACTAGGTGGCATAAACATTACATACCTCGATGGATTATTCCAAAGGAGCCAATTGTGGGGGCCCTAGGGTTTAGATCAGAGGATTAGTAATGATTGGCCAGTTAGGGCAGAGAGGAGGGGACAATAGTGGAAAGGATAGGAGGCAATTGGGGCAGCAGGGCAACGGGACGATGTAGGGGCTGCAAGACTACAGGGTGGAGGACAGGGTCAGATCAATGTTGCAGGATAGCTGGAGAGGATGAGGAGGAGACAATAGAGGAGGCATAGAGTGAGGATGGATGAGGAAGAGGAGATGGATGTAACATGATAGGGCGATGGGAGAGGGCTGGAGGTTGAGATGTTGGATGTGCCTGAGGTAGAGGTAGAAGCTATGGGACAACAAAAGGGCATTGGGAGTAGAGGACAGTCGAGGAGAGTTCAGGTGGAGAGTAGGGCTAAGTAGTAGGATGCGAGGGCTGTAGGAAAACATGATGGAGGACAACATGAGAGTGGGGCCATAGGAAAGCCAGGGAGGGTAACAAGGAGGAGTAGGTGGTGAAGGAGGGCCCAGGTGGAGATCAGAGCTAAGCAAGAGCCCCATGAACTAGAGATGGGGATGAGTGAGGAGAGAGAGGAGCCTAAGGGGGAGGTGATATTTGTGGGATGGTAGATGAGGGTTTGGCGTAGGGGACAGTTGAGGAGAGTTCAGGTGGCGAGCAGGGCTGAGCATGGGCATGTTGAGGTAGGGTCGGATGCTATGGATGTTGGTGTTTGTGTGGTGGAGCCATTGGTGATGGTATTAGGTGTACTAGCTGAGGACCTTGTCGTATTGTTGAGGGGGGCCCAGGCGAGGCTATGAATGATAGAGAAGAGGCTGAGGTGCACAGATTGCAGGCAAAGGGATAGAGGGATTATGGTTTCATTATTGATCACTTGACCTCACAGGTACATGATGAAGAGAGGGAGAGATGATATGTGAGTAGAGGTGCAAGGAGTACGTGGTGTGCTGGCTAGGGTGACTTGGGATCAGGACAAACTATAGGAAGCGATGACTATAGCACAGGTCAAGGGATAGCAGGAGCCTGGAGGGGTAGTAGATCAGGTCCCAGGAGAGGGTAGGCAACAGGCTGAGAGAGAGATGGAGTTGAGGGAGCAGGTGATACAACTGTTGAGGGAGAGGACTAAGCTCTAGGACAAGGAGTCTATGACATAGACAACACTTGAGGATGCAAGGGCGAGGGCAGAGGTAGTAGAGGCCTAGTTAGATATTATGCAGCGAGAGAGGGACATGGTGCATGCAGAGGTGCAAGCCCTCTGGGGTGAGAGAGATAGAGCACATACATAGGTATATGTGATGTAGGAGGAGAGGGATAGGGCCACAAAGCAAGTGCAAACCCTACAAGGGGAGAGGGATACAACAGTGGCTTAGATAAATATCATCGAGAGAGATGTGGCATAGGGTTGGGTACAGGTAGCACAGTGTGAGGGGGGTGAAACAGGGTTAGAGGTGCAAAGATTGTTGAAAAATGTGCCTCAATCTTACTGGCATGTAAAATCCTTTGAGAGAAAAGTCAGCGAGACTCTCTGAATGTCTTACCGACTAGCAGTAGTGTTCTAAATCCTTGAAGTGCTTGGGTTGCCAAGACTTTGGTTCTGTCTTGCCGAAGGGAGTCATCGGCAAGAAATGTCGATCGATCAGTTTCACATCTCTTTCCGCCCGACCAAATCTCTTGCTAACGGGTTGGTGTCTAATGGTTATCGGAGAGACTTGTGGCAACAGAAGTCATCGGGGAGAGATTTGAACTTTCAGAATGACTCATCCCGATAGTGTATGTCTCGCCAATGGTTATACACTCGAAGTCATCGGGGTGACATGAAGGCTCAGTAAGAACTCTTGCCGATGGATGATTGTCTCGCCGATGGTATGGTCTGTTGTTGGTATGAATCCTGGCGAAGGATGGTCTCGGGGTGACTTAGAACCTGCGGGGTGACTCTTAGCGACAACCTAAGTCTTGCTGATGGATGTTCATATCAGTATAACTTGAGGGCTCGTTATGACTAATAGCGACTAGCAATTTTTTGGGTGATGGGTCTGCTGAGGATATCGGTGAAAGGTCTCGCTGATCTTTCTGATAGAGTAAGTCTCACCGATGGGTATGAACATTGGTATGACCTCTCACTGATAGCGCTACATGTGTTGGTCATCGGTATGAAGTCTCAGCAATATGGCTTGTCTCACCGACTGCTTTGCACGATGAACATTGGTATGACCTCTCGCCGATAGCGATGGTCTTGCCGATAGAGCTACATGCAATGGATATCAGTATGATGTCTTAGCGATAGGGTGAGTCTAAGCGACAAATTTTGAACTCAGTGTAACCTCTTACCAAAGGTGATGACTCTGGCCGATATCAATAGTTGGGCTTTATGGCATTGGGGAGACACGACTAGTGTCTCACTGACATGTGACACAATTTGAATGCCTTGACCGATTGACTATCCTATGTGTTTTTTCTTCGACCAATCAGAGAAGTAGAATGGGAACCACTAGCAGTTGGACTGTTGCGGCTGTTCCTATGAGGAAGATCAACAGACCATGATCGACATGGATATACTCAGAAATTGAGATGATGATTGGTTTGTGTGAACAGTTAAGTGAACAGTGTGTGTGAATTCAATTGAGAGTGCATTGTAAATGAGATGTTCTATACAAGATTGAGCATTGAATCTGCTGCTATAAATTGACATCAAAAAGATAAGTTTGATCTTTGTATGTATTTTCATTACAGTAATACAAAGAGGCTTTTCTTGGCGTGGTGGGTTTTTCTCCCGTAAAGGTTTTCCCACGTAAATCTGGTGTTCATCTGTGTAAGTTAATTTCTTTGTTTCAGCTATTTCTTTCAAGTGTATCTTAATTGGATTTTAATTGAAAATTTAAAGTCACCTCTGCATTCTTCCCTGAGGTTTTGACATTAGGAGAGTTAGTTCTGCACCTTAACTTTCCTTACAAGTGGTATCAGAGCCTAGCCAGTTGTGTTATCCTTGTGGGTACGTTGGGTTTTTTTGTGTCAATTCTATTTAGTGGGAGTCTTGTAGAAGTTTGGTAATTCAAATTACAGGTTAAGATGACAAGCACATCAGGAAAGATTGAAATTGAGAAATTCAATGGCAATAATTTTGAGTTGTGGAAATTTAAAATGGAAGATCTGTTAGTTGATCGTGATCTTTGGATTGTTGTGTCTGGAACGAAGCCTACAGAAATGAAGCAAGAGGATTGTGACCTTTTAGATAGAAAATCAAAGGGGCCGATAAGGCTCTGTTTAGCAGACTATGTTCTTCTAAATGTTCATAAAGAAAAGACTGCATCTTCCTTGTGGAAAAGACTGGTAGCTATTTATCAGGGCAAGTCCTTGGTGAATAAATTGTTCTTGAGGAAGAAGCTGTATACTTTGAGAATGCAGGAAGGAGGATCTATTTCTGATCATTTGAACACTTTCAACATGCCGATTGCTCAGTTAGCATATGTGGGTGTGAAGATTGATGAAGAAGATCGTTGTATGCTGTTATTATTTTCTTTGCCAGATTCTTGGGATCACCTCGTGATGGCTATTGGGAGTACTACATCCACTTTTAAGATGGAAGATGTTGTTGCTTCTTTGTTATTAGAAGAGATGAGAAGGAAATATTCTGAGATGGCAAAGGAGGCTTTTGTTGTTAGAAGTAGATCGAAAGAAAAAGGCGAGAAGAAGGACAAGAAGTCCAAATCTAAGTCAGAAGGGAGATGAAATTCTCCTGGCAAGAATTCCAAGGTGAAGTGTTGGAATTGTGGGCAACCTGGTCATGACCGAAAGGATTGCAAAGAGGAGAAAAAGAAGAAGAAGAAGAATTATTCCGATAATGATTCTTCTTAGAGTGATGCAGACACCTTCATTGCAGCCTTGGCTACGCAGGCATAATATGATGTCTGGCTGATTGATTCTGGAGCATCTTTCCACATGACATCTCATAGAGATTGGTTCACAAAGTATGAAAAATATAATGGTGGAAATGTGTATTTTGCAAGTGATTCATCTTTGGAAATAGTTGGTCGTGGAAGAGTCAAAGGTCAATTCCTTGATGGAAGAGTGAAGGGAATCAATGATGTAATGCATATACCAGGTCTGGCTCAAAATTTACTTTCTATTAGTAAGCTGAATGATATTGGAGTGCAAGTCACATTCTTTGGAAATGGATGCAAGATGACTAGAGGTTCAATGGTGCTCGTATTGGTACCTTGTATAAGCTGGATGCACATGCTGTGCAATGCAATAGTGTCTCTGCAAAGTCACAGAAAGCTACTCATGGAGAAAAGAAGGTAAAAATTCTTGATAGTGTAAAATCTATGGAAGTTAAACTTCCAGCAGAAAAGACTATGCTTTGGCATCATAGGCTAGGCCACATTGGAGAGAAATGTTTAAAAACCTTGAAGAATAAAAAGCTGGTTGAAGGGCTTGATGATTGTAACCTTGAATTCAAATTTTGTGAACATTGTATATATGATAAACAACACCGTGTTTCATTTTACTCTAGTCCTCACAAATCTTTTGGTTTACTTGATTACATTGATTATGATGTTTTTGGTCCAGTAAATGTTCCTTCTCTGTCTAAATCAATATATTATGTATCGTTCATTGATGATTATTCAAGAAGAGCATTTGTTTATTTTTTGAAAAGTAAATCAGAAGTGTTTATTCGGTTTCAGGAATTTAAAAACCTTGTAGAAAAATCAGACTAGAAGAAAAATAAAATGTTTAAGTATTGATAATGGCGGTGAGTTTTGTTCTGATGATTTTGAGAGGTACTGTAAAGATCATGGGATTAAAAGACATAAAACTACACCTTACACTCTGCAGTAAAATGGAGTTGCAGAAAGGTTCAATAGGACAGTGATAGAAAGAGCACGAAGTATGTTGAGCAGTGCTGGCTTGGAGGAGAAGTTCTAGGCTGAGGCAGTTGCTACAACATATTACTTGATAAACCGTTCTCCTAATTATGCTCTTGTTGAGAAAAAACGTTTGGAAGCATGGTCTGGAAAGAAGCCCTCTCTGAGACACATTTGAGTGTTTGGATGTGAGGCATATGCACATGTGCCGAATGAGAAAATATCTAAATTGGAAAACAAGGCTGTCAAATGTTTTTTTATTGGTTATAGTGCTGGCATAAAATGATACAAGCTTTGGAATCCTGATACGGATAAGGTTCTATACAACAGAAGTGTTATCTTTTATGAGCTAAAGCCTTCTACCTTGGATCTACAGTCAGAGACAATATCAGAAATTAAAAAGGATGTAGTTGAAATTCCTCTAACACCAGATAAAGAGGAATTAAAAATTCAAAATGTACCTGAAATTGAGGAGAGCTCAAGCAGTTCTGAGAGTTTTGAAGAAGAACAACCTCAGCCTCAACAAGTGAGGATGTCAACTCATGAAAGAAAGCAACCTGATAGGTATGGGTTTTCTTTGATAGATTCTACTTGTGCCTATGCTTTAATTTCTAGCACTGATGAGTCCAGGACTGTGAAAGAGGCCTTTTTGAATGTCTGATTCAAACTCTTGGTTGGAAGCCATGAATGAAGAAATGGCATCATTAGAAAAGAATGATACTTGGAGTTTGGTGCCCTTGCCTAAAGGCAGAAAAGTTGTTGGCTGCAAATGGGTATTTAAAAAGAAAATAGGTCTAGATGGCAGTGTGGAAAAGTATAAGGCGAGGTTGGTTGCGAAGGGTTATTCCCAGGTAGAGGGAATTGATTATGGAGAAATTTTTTCTCCTGTAGCTAAGCTGATATCCATTAGATTTCTTTTGTCACTTGCAGCAGCATATGACTTAGAAATCGAACAGATGGATGTGAAGACAACATTTCTTCATGGTGATCTTGAAGAAGAAATTTATATGTCTCATCCTGAGCACTTTGTGGAGAAAGGTAAAGAAAAACTGGTTTGCAAGTTGAAAAAACCTTTGTATGGATTAAAGCGGTCTCCTAGAATGTGGGACCAAAAGTTTGACACTTTTGTTTTGTCATTAGGATTTGTAAGATCAAAATCTGATCATTGTGTTTATTACAAAGCTGAAAGTGACCAAGTTCTTATTATTTCTCTCTGTGTTGATGATATGATGTTCATAGGCAATAGTAAGTTAATGATTTCTGATCTAAACTCTCAGTTATCTGCAAAGTTCAAAATGAAAGATCTTGGTACAACAAGGTATATTCTGGGAATGAAAATAACCAGGGACAGGAATAGTAGAAAACTTTGTCTCAGTCAGAGTAAGTATATTAAGACTGTTCTAGAGAGATTTTGTATGACTGATTGCAAGCAGCTAGTTGTTCCAGTTTTGTAGGGAACAAAGCTTTTTGTTGAAGACTGTCCAAAATGTCCTATTGAGATGGAGGACATGACCAGTGTGCCTTATGCTAGTGCGGTTGGCAGTCTAATGTATGCAATGGTCTGTACAAGGCCAGACATTGCCCAAGCAGTGGGAGTGCTTAGTCGGTTTATGGCTAATCCTGGAAGAACACATTGGGATGTTCTGAAAAGAGTATTCAGATATTTGAAGGGCACTTCTGAATATGCATTGTGTTACCATGGAAACTTGGTTGAATCATAGAGGACTCTCAGCATTCGAGGCTATGTGGATTCTGATTGGGCAGGAGACATTGATAGCAGAAGATCCACCAGTGGATATATTTTCATGGTGAATGGTGGTGCAGTGAGTTGGATGAGTAAGCGATAGGCTGTAGTTACTTTGTCCACTATAGAGACAGAATACATGGCAGCAACACATGCCTGTAAAGAAACAATTTGGTTAAAACATTTGTGTTCTAACATTCAGTTTGATGCAAGGAAAATTACAATTTACTGTGATAGTCAGAGTGCTATTTGTTTAGCGAAAAATCCTACTTTCCATGCCAGGATGAAACATATTGATGTGCAATATCATTTTGTATGAGATATGGTGGAGGATAGAAAGGTCTCTTTAGAAAAAGTGGATACTCTGGAAAATGTTGTAGATGCATTGATGAAACCAGTAAGCACAAACAAGTTCAGGTGGTGTGTCAGTTTGATGGGCCTCAATTCCCATGAATTTCATTAGTTTTGTTGTGCTCTCGAGGTGTCAATAAGATCTTCGTCAAGTGGGAGATTGTTGAAAAATGTGCCTCAATCTTACTGGAATGTAAAATCTTGTGAGAGCAAAGTCGGTGAGACTCTCTAAATGTCTTACCAACTAGCAGCAGTGTTCTAAATCCTTGAAGTGCTCGGGTCGCCAAGACTTTGGTTCTGTCTTGCTAATGGGAGTCATTGAAGAGACATGTCGATCGCTATGAGTTTCCCATTTCTTTCCACCCGAGCAGATCTCTTGCCGATGATTGGTATCTAATGGTTATCGAGGATACTTGTGGTGACATAAGTCATTGGGGAGAGACTTGAACGTTCAGAATGATTCATTCTGACAGTGTATGTCTCACTGATGGTTATACACTCAAAGTCATCAAAGTGACATCAAGGCTCGATAAGAACTCTTGGTGACAGGTGACTGTCTTGCCAATGGTCTGGTCTATTGTCGGTATGACTCCTGGTGAAGGATGGTCTCGGGGTGACTTGGAACCTGTGGGGTGACTCTTAGCAACAACCTAAGTCTTTCCAACGAATGTTCATATTGGTATAACTTGAGGGCTCGTTATGACTTATAGCGACTAGAAATTGTCTTGATGATGGGTTTGCTGAGGATATCAATGAAAGGTCTTGCCACTCTTTCCGATAGAGTAAGTCTCACCGATGGGTATGAACATCGGTATGACCTCTCGCCGATAGCGATGGTCTTATCGATAGCGCTACATGTGTTGGTCATCAGTATGAAGTCTCAGTGATATGGCTTGTCTCGCCGACTGCTTTGCACGATGAACATCAGTATGACCTCTCGCCGATAGCAATGGTCTTGTTGATAGAGCTACATGTAGTGGATATCGGTATGATGTCTTAGCAATAGGGTGAGTCTGAGTGACAACTTTTGAACTCGGTGTAACCTCTTGCCGAAGGTGATGACTCTAGCCGATATCGATAGTTGGGCTTTGTGGCATCGGGGAGACACAGTTAGTGTCTCACCGACATGCGACACAGTTTGAACGCCTTGACTGATTGACTATCCTACATGGTTTGTCTTCGACCAATCAGAGAAGCAGAATGGGAACCGCTAGCAGTTGGACTGTTGCGGCCGTTCTTGTGAGGAAGATCAATAGACCATGATTGACATGGATATACTCAAAAATTGAAGATGATGATCAGTTTGTGTGAACAGTTAAGTGAACAGTGTGTGTGAATTCAATTGAGAGTGCATTGTAAATGAGATGTTTTGTACAAGGTTGATCATTGAATCTGCTGTTGTAAATTGACATCAAAAAGATAAGTCTAATCTCTGTATGTATTTTCATTACTGTAGTACAAAGAGGCTTTTCTTGGTGTGGTGGGTTTTTCTCCCATAATGGTTTTCCCATGTAAATCTGGTGTTCACCTATGTATGCTAATTTCTTTGTTTCAGTTATTTCTTTCAAGTGTATCTTAATTGGATTGTAATTGAAAATTTAAAGTCACCTCTGCATTCTTCCCTGAGGTTTTAACATTAGGAGAGTTAGTTCCGCACCTTAGCTTTCCTTACAAAGATTGTAGGCACATTTACAGGCTATGCAGGCACATATGCAAGATGAGAGGGACATGGCCACAAAGTAGGTGGTGTGATTGGGAGTAGAGAGAGATCAACTTAGGTTGGCACAAGATGCATGGAAATAGGAGAGGGGAGTCATTAGAAGAGATCGAGACAGATACAAACATGAGCGCAATGCTGCCAGATATCGGGCTACAGAGAGTTCCGAGTACATGAGGGAGGCAACCTACTGAATGATCGCTTATCAGCATGTGGTTCCAGATTCAACACAATGCATGTTTCATTATGTTCGACAGGCTCCTCAGATGCCCATGCCATCCCAGACATTAGGGACATGGACCCAAGAATACAGTGAGTCACAGGGGACCCTCCCTCACAGAGGGTCAGTGCCTGACTCTCCATAGAGGTCAAACGTGGGAAGCTCATTTGGCAGATGACATGATACCAGATTTTGACAGGTGCATGGTGGACAATATAGAGTATTTGATTTAGTTCCTTGTACTAGAACTTTATTTTGTGATTATGATGTATATGATGGATATGTATTTTGATGATATTGATGGACATTATTATGGCCTATGTATTTGATTTGGCTATTTATATGATGTGCGACAGTTCTTATTGACACCATGTTATGTATGTGATGGATGATTCTATTTATGCATATGTGTATGTTTATGATTTTATGATGGGTGATCATGATGATGTAATATGCGTATATGTTTATAATGTTATATGTTGATGCTTATATGGATGCAACTAATGTGTGTAATGTAGGATGCATGTATTATGATTTTATGTATGATGGTTATGGACTCTAACATTTTGTGATGCAGGTGGCGATGCATGTAATATGTTAATGATATAAATTAGAATGGAAATGTATGAATATGAAAATGAATCTAAGATGCTTAGAATAATGAAATATGATTGACTTAATAACTTAATATAATATAATAATGCAAATGCAATGAACCTATAATGCAACATGAAATGAACATAAGCATAAGTGTCAATAAGAACTTGCATGGGTAGATGGTGTGAAATTGCACCTATCGAAAACCATTGATATCCTGAGAAGAACAGGAGAAAGAGAAAGCGAATATTTGCACAACCAAAATCATAGCTTAATGGATAGGGATAAATGCAACAAAACTGATTATGAAATGCAATCCTAATTTAATTTTCCATCGTCAGAGCATTGATTTTTTCTATAGCATAAGACACCAGGTGCCAGGGTATATGAAACCAAGGCAAGTTTGTGTCTAATGCATAAAACAAACACAATAGACAAGGCTATCCCAACACCCCAAAGTGACAAATACTTTGGTCGGGCTAGGCATTGAGATAACCACAAGCACAAAGGGATGTCCCAACATAACACAAGATCTTGGAGATCCTGGTGGGTACTACATGGGAAAACCCAACATAAAGAAACAATAAATGATCAGGATATGCCCCTATGTTAACCCATCAAAAAACACCATAATATGATAAATTATGGCGACCTTGACTAGTTGTAATAGGGAGCTCAAATAATAAAGAAAATCCAAAAATAGCAAAAGATCACAATCAATTTCAAATGTCCCTTGCCATAGGATCAAAGAGGATGGATGTGATTGATGAGGTCTATCAGGAAGGATGCATCCTTTTGAGACTGATGATGGATAGTAAACTAAGATGACCCACATGATGCAGGATTTTTTGACGCTAATAGGATCTTTTGATACTAAAGGATCCCATTTGTGAAGGACCAACTAGATAGGGACACACTTGAAAACATGACACAAGAGACAAGACAAAAGACTGACACACCCTACAGACCTAGGGGTTCAGGGGTTGATCATAGATTAGTATTGCCTATGTGAAAGTGTAGAGCCCTCGTAGTTCAAGAAAAGACCATGGATAAAAGCAGAAAGAGGATTGGTGGAGACAAGTGATGGAAATGATGTCAAGAAAAAAGAAAATCACTAGGGGTGGATCAAAAGATTGACCTTGCCTACGTGAAAGTGCAGGGGCAACGTAGTTCAAAAAAGATAAACAATGACTGACCATGGATAAGAGCGAAAAGGGGATGATGGAGAAAAATGATGGATGGCCGAAATAGGACGATCAAAATGCCCTGGGGGTAGATCAAATGATCAACCTTTCCTACATGAAAGCATAGGGGCAACATAGTTCGACAAAGACCAAAAGGACCGATAGGACAAGACGAGAAATAGATGAAACTAACATGGTGAAGGACCCTAGATGATGACGTGAAACTGGCATAAGCTCATATTAGGATGGAAAAGCTCAAGATCATGAATAGGTGATAATCATCCAATGCTCAATCAAAACATACCAAATGGACAAGGATGAAATGTGAATGGAGTGATGGGATAGGATAGGATGTTAGGAATCAAATGTGAAGATAGGATGGATGGAGACATGCAACAACTAGGACACAAGGTAGATAATGATTAAGCTCTCTATAGATGATGCATGTTACTAGGTTTTCACCAACTGTACTTATCCAATGCGTCACCAAAGGTGGTTTTCACCATAGGACAAATTTATTTCTCTTTACTATTTTTTCTTTCTAATTTTTTAATTTTTTAATTTTTTTGTATTTTTTGGATATTGACAGGATAGGATACCCCAATTGATTTAGGTTTAGAACCTCTTCAGGTGCATGATGTTGATAGGCTCATCGAGGGGCTTCCCTTTAGGTGTGGCAAGGTGGTATGCCCCTGATCCATACTTTGCAGTAATAACACAAGGACCCAACCAATTAGGTTCAAACTTTCTTTTCTTGTCTCAGTCTTGTTGGGTACACTGATTCTCTTTAAGAACTATATCTCCAATGTTAAATTGGCGGGGGCTAAATTTCTTTTTGTAACTTCTCTTGAGACGGTTTTGATACACCTGAAGGTGATAGTATGATTTGATCCTCTTTTCATCTAGGAGCTCCAATTGAGTGAGTCGAGCAACCTGTGAGTCTTCTTTAGTGATGAGATTCTTCAAAGATATTCTCAGAGATGGGATCTCAACTTCAATCGAAAAGATTTTGATCAAAGTTTTGTTAGTGGCTTCTGCCTGTCCGTTACCTTGAGGGTAATAGTGTGTGGAACACCAATGTTGGATATGAAAGGTATCACATAACTCTTTTATAGCCTGGTTTTTGAATGGTTTTCCATTATTTAAAATGATGGTGGAAGGGATGCCATATCTGAAGAGAATATGGTAAAGGATGAATTTGCATATTTGAGTACCCATTATCTGGGAGAGTGGTATGGCTTCCACCCACTTAGTGAATTACTCAATGGCAGTGATAATGAAGGTGTGGCCATCGAAGGATGGAGGATATATCTTTCTGACTAAATCAAAACCCCACTAAGAAAAGGGCCATGGTGCTACGATAGGTTGTAGATCTTGTGCAGGAGCATGTATCAGGTCTGCATGTTGCTGGCAAGGTAAGTATTTCTTCACAAAGTCACAAGAATCATGCTCCAATGTAGGCCAATAGTAACCAACCCTGAGAATCTTCTTAGCTAAGGCCATGCCGTTTGAATGGGCCCCACAAACACCGCTATGTACCTCTGTTAACGTAGTGTGGGCTTCAGCCTCATTCAAACATCGAAGAATATTTCCATCATATCCGCGACGATAAAGAGTATCAATTACGATGATGTAATGGGATGTACGTTGGATGAATGATTTTTATTGATTGTGGGTATGGTCAGCGGGTAGGATGTTGTTGTGAAGATAAACATAGATCTCTTGATACCATGGGGAGGTAGGACCTATGATTTCACACACCATCTTAGTCTTAGGAACATTGTATGCAAGGATTAAAAGTTGTTCAACCAGGAATTCACACTTTGTCTGATCCTTGGGCATGTCAATTAAGGAACCAATTGTAGCCATTGCATCAACAACTTTGTTCTGTACTATGGGGATCTATTCAAACTAAATAGATGTGAAAGACTTCTTGAAATCATCGACCATGCGTTTATAAGGTAACAACTTCTCATCCTTTGTTAAAAAATCATCATTGACCTATTTGATGACTAATTGTGAATTATCGAAGACCCTTAAGTAAGTGATATTCCATTTGATTGTGATTCTAAGGCTAGTGAGAAGGGCTTCATATTTTTCTATATTATTTGTACATGGAAAGGATAGTCTGAATGACTACGGGATGTAATCACCTTGGTGGGTGAAAAACAAGATGCCTAACCCCAATCCATTAGGTGTGTATGACACATATAAATATAGTGTCCATGTTGTGGCTTCTACTACTGTAAAGACCTCTTCATCAAGAAATTTCATTATCAAAGGATGTGCATCAACCAGGGGAGCATTGACTAACTGATCCACTATCACCTCTCCTTTAATAGCTTTGCGGTCCACATATTCTATGTCAAACTTTCTCAACAACATGACCCATTTAGCCATTCGGCCAGTTAAAGTTGTTCTGGATAGCAAATACTTAAGTGGGTCAACTTTTGATATTAACTTAACAGGATGACTGAGCATGTAATGTCTAAGCTTCTATGAATATAAAACTACGGCTAGGCATGCCTTCTCTATTGAAGAATAGTTAATCTCATAGCCAAATAAGGTTTGACTAACATAGTAGATTGCTTGTTCTCTAGATGACTCATCATGTTGTGCTAGTAGTGCCCCCAGTGCCACTGAAGTAGCTGAGATGTACAATAAAAGTGGCTTCCCTGGGATTGGGGGCATAAGGATGGGAGGATGAGCCAAGTATTCCTTAATCTTGTCAAAAACTTGTTGAAAAATATGATCCCACTTGAAGGATATATTATTTTTCAGAAGGTGGGTGAATGGTTGACACTTGTCAGCTAACTGTGCTATGAACCTTCTGATGGATTGTAACTTACCCTAGAGACTCCTTAACTATTTCAGATTATGAGGTGGAGGAATATCCATAATTGCTTTGACCTTGGATAGATCCACTTCTATACCTCTCCTGGAGATAATGAAGCCCAACAACTTTCCTGATATAACCCCGAACACACACTTTTTTGGATTGAGGTGCAACTTGTAGTGCTCTAGCCATTCAAATATTTTCCTTAGGACTACAAGGTGTTCTTCTCGGGTTCTTGATTTTCCTAATAGATCATCAACATAGTCTTCCATGATGATGTGGATAAGATCATGGAATTTTACAGTCATTGCACATTGGTAGGTTGCCCCTGTGTTCTCAAGACCAAAATGCATGACATTATAGCAAAATGTACCCCAAGGTGTAATGAATGTTGTTTTATGTTGGTCCTTAGGTGCAATCTTGATATGATTATATCTAGAAAAGCCATCCATAAGGGACATCTCATGTCCTGTAGTTAAATCAACCAGCATATCTATGTTCGATAAAGGGAAGTCATCTTTAGGACAAGCTTTGTTAAGGTCACGGAAGTCTATAAATATTCTGACATCCCCATTGGGCTTGGCTATCAGCACGATGTTGGAGATCCACTTAGAGTAATCAATGGGTTTTATAAACTTGGCTTCCAATAACTTCTCCAATTATTTCTTGACCAATACGGAAACTTGCGGGTGCATTTTATGGAGCTTCTACTTAACCAGTTTTGCATCAGGATGCACATCCAGATGGTGTAATACCAAGGCAAGGTCTAACTCGGGCATGCCTAAATATGCCCATGCAAAGTTCATCTTGATTTCCTTAAGAAGCTTGGAGATGATAGAATACTCTTCTTCTGATAATGCCTTGGCTACATAGGTAATTTTGGGATTCTCTTCAATTCCCAAATTGTTTTCTTGTGTTTCCTCTATCAGAACGGATGATCGTTCAGACCATTGTGTTCCTACAAGAGGAAGATGAACGCCCCCATCTTCCAGTGCCTCACTGATGTTTTCACCGTCAGATACGTCCTTTGTTTTTACTTTTTTTGAGTCAAGAAGTGCCTCAAGGAGGTTTTCACTAGGTGACCCTTTTGAATTTTTTTTTTCTTATTTTTGCGACTAGGGCGTTCATCTTCCCCCAATCCCATAAGATGTACATAGACATGTACTAAGGTAAGTGAGTTGATAGGTGTGTTTTCATGTAGGTCCCAATCTATGAGTATAGGATGGCAAAGGGAAAGGCTGATGGTGCAAACTGATAGGTATTCAAACATTGAGGAAAGGTCTGCATGATCTACATCATCGTACACATGTATGATACACTCTTTCTTTGGTATATCTTCCAAAAAACCATCACACCGAGTAACATTATTGGAAGTACTAGTTGATGCTACGGGACCCTTTTTCTTTTTGTCATAGCCTAAGCCTAAATTCTTTGGGCGTATGGAAGTGTCAATCGGTTGCTTTCTTCCTAGCTCTTTTGGACCAAGACCTCCCCCTTGATAATTGTGTTTTTTAGCATACTTAGAGGGCCAAGGATACATCTGTTGAAAATATTCCTTTAAAGGGGGATTAGGTTCAAGTTCTTCATGATATATCCATTGACTTATATCATCTTCAGGTGTATATTGTGATAACACAAGAGATACATAAGTGTTGGTTCCCACATTTTTGGAGCTCAAGGTGACTGTCTTTTGTTCTTCTTTTAGTGCAGACTCAGAGGGTTGACCATATGTGTGTGGTGAGGGTGGCATAGTTGCCACGTTCAAAGCAGTACGCATCTCATACTCCCACATCCCTTGTCAATGATCTGAACATTGGTGATAGTAGAATTGGAGGTAAAAGATGGAGTAGATGAGGTGGTGGGTGATGGATTAGAGGATGGATTGGATGAGGATGCTGGTGGTGGTCCCATTTCTACTCCTGGACAATAATGGGAATGAGGGAAAGAAGCTTCGTGTGAACAATAGTATTCAAATGGTTGGGTATCAGCTTGTATTGTAACTTCCATTTCGTTAAATAGGAACTTCAAGCATTGATGATAGGTAGATGGGGCAACCTGCATGGCATGGATTCATGGCCGGCCGAGAAGAAGGTTTTAGGGGAGGTCTAGGTCAAGGACATGACAAGTGGTGTATTGTATAACTGGGCCAACTTGAATTGGAAGCTCAATAACTCCTTTAGAATCCCTTTCTGCATTATCATAAGCCTTTATAGTGATGATCTATTTGCTTAAATCAGTGTGGGTATATCCTATCCGCTTTATCAATTTTAATGTACAAAGATTGAGAGCAGAGCCATTATCTATCAACACCCTCTTTAATTTATGTCGAGTGACAAGAACCTCTATATGGAGGGGTCGATTGTCATTGGAATTGATGGTAGGCATGTTGTTTTGACTGAAACCTAGTTGGTAGGTTGATGAAAGGTGTCCTACCAGAGCTTGGAACTAT